>JAODLI010000683.1:0-11830 GCA_027575585.1 Percopsis omiscomaycus | reverse complement strand
TAGATAGCCTATCGTGTTGGCGCCCTCTACTGTTTCCCCTGCTTTCTACCTTTCCCCCCGTGATTTTGTCTATATCGTGAATATAAGACCATTTTTCAGCCTATTTTTAGGACAAAAACCTAGTCTTATATTCGGGTATATACGGTAATATACACACTCGCCACCAACTGGACAGTGCTGTACTTTACAGTTACGGTAGATCGCCCTCAGTGTTAATATCTGTCAAAATAACTGACGGCCTTCAGATTTTTCCCTCATTGTTAAAAAAAAAATGAGTCAATGACTGATCACTCCACATTAAAGGATAACTGGCACCCTATACCGTGCTCCCAAAAGGCTGGAAAGCATTTGTAGTTCTGAAGTGGTATGTATCAAGGCACCATGTTTGCTGTTTATTATAAAGTTTGTGCCGGCTCACAGTTCAGTTATTATATTCAGTTATTTTCAAGCATTTATCTTGGAATTATTGACTGTAATAGACTGTGATGGCAATTTATACCAGGAATATGCTATTGTTAATAGCAAGGTCTGGAAGAAACGTTAAAGCACGAATTCATCTATCAATAAAAAATATTGGCATTTAGTTTGAGCTTCACCTCGGCTGTGATGTGGTTGATTGATATGACTTTTTTGTATTGAATTATTGTGCAGTGCTGATAATATACGATTCTTTCTGAGGCATGGGTTTTGGCTTGTGGAGCTGACATTATTGTTTGAATCATTCCCATTGTTCCATCACGGAGTAAACTGTTTGGTAAGTTTCAGCGAGCATGCTAAACTTGCCTTAAAAAGCTGCCCCCTTGGACAGCATTACAGATTCCAGCAGAAAACTATGCTGTAGTGTGTATGTTGCTGTGTTGTATTATTCAGAGTGTCCCACTGGTAGCCTACCCTTTTTTAAAATCTTTTATTACAGTGCTGTACAGTTTGCCATCCTTTCCTAGCTAGTATTTTCTTTCCCTTACCCACTGTCCTTTCTGAAGGTTATAGCGTGAATAGGCTTCCTTAGAATTGCATATTGAAGTTGATGCCTACAGTACTAGGTGCAGGATAGCTTGTTCTGGATAGCTCTGTTCTGTTATGTAGAACCATTTTAATTGAATTAATAGCAAGCCCTCTTTCTAACCTAGAACTGTCTCCCATCTTTCGTTTTCTCTTGCTCATCTCTCTGTCTTTTTCAAGCTCCCTCCAGATATTGATTGTCTGACGGGGCATTGGTAAAGCCCATGTCTCTGTCTCAGTCCAACTGTCCAGATAAGAGAGGCCCCTCTCTGGAACCTGGAGGGAGTTAGAAACAGCTGGGATGGGCCTGGCAGGACGACCATGTGTGACAAGGACACTAATGTTTTCACAGACCTAGTAGGAAGAGGTTGGCAAAACATCTCCCATTTTCTAAACATTCCCTGCTTAATTCGCTTTAATTATGACTTCATCTTGCTTGGCTGATCTGGCAAAGCTTTTGGGTCATGGCTATGAAGACATAGCCCAGCTGTGACCTACACTAACAACCACATCACCCATATGTGTATGTGGGCATGAGTCACATAAACCAAATTAGATGCATACATGTGTCAGGGAATTTTCTTAATCAAGTTAATGGCTCTTAGTCATAAAAAACAGTTGTGACTTTTGACAAATATTAGCATTTTGCGGCACCTTTGAAGTGACAAACAGCTCATTACATCCCTTTGATTTTAATTCATTTCATTTCAATTACCTTTCATTTATGTTAAGGCCCTAGTAATTATCCATAGAAACCCAGCAGTGCACTGCTCTTTATATTGCTTTAATATTCTGTTGTCGCATGTTCTGTCCTGTAAAAAGGAATCCAATAAAAATGTCAAAATGTGGTGACATTTCTCTCTGGTTTCCCTGTAGGGCTATGGACCTATCTAGAATTCAACTGTGTCTCTAGGAGACACAATGTTGAGACATAATGAGACACATTTAAGAACCAGAGGGGCTGTCTCACAGAGGGCATGGCTCTGCCTGACCAGAGTGCTGAGTAGCTCGCATTCCTCCTCACTCCTCCCCCTACAGAGCTCATAGGCTCACATCTTCTCTACCCCTACCCCTACAGATATGTTTTATGCACAGCTGTGTTCAACATAGATTATGAGCTTTGGGGAAAATTGGGGAATTTTGGGGGGTGCAATTACATTTACATTTACAGCATTTAGCAGACGCTTTTATCCAAAGCAATTTACAATTAGTACATTTGTCAACAGTTGAACCGGTTAACCATCAGTTTTACAAGTAGATAACATTCTCCAAAATAAGGACAGCATCATGTAACAAGGTTACTTTACCTATGCATTTGCACAACATTACTCGAAGGTTTATCATTTAATCCTTAAAACATAATGCTCAATACATGCTTGAATTGTCTGGTCTGTACCAGTACTGTTTATACCCAACTACCAATTCTTAAATGCTAGATTGTCACAGAGCCTGTCCTGGATTGTAGTGTATGACATCAGATAATCCCACTCCTCACAGGGTTACCGGAGAAACAGTAATCAGGCACAGTGGATTCCACTTATTGCTGGTTAAGCAGGAGGGATATTGATAATGCTTAGTTTGGCAGGTCATCACACGCTAGATAAAATAAATTATTATGCCAGCCAGCATGAATTATGCCTAATGGGATACCTCTCCAGCAGATTTAACACAAACTCTGATAACCATTAGTATTACCTTGTTTTCCTGATGATATTGGTATCAATAATAAATGCTGCCAATTCCTCCAGCACTTAAGCTGTGTGTTTTGATGGCATCATAGAGACAATGCTTTGTTTAATCATGGGCTGAACGCTCCAGTATTGGTAAGGTTTTAGGCAGGTCTTACTGCAGGGGATGCGATGCTGAATTAGTGATCCAAAGAAAGACATTTATCGTGAGCACAGAACTGCCTCTGCTGAACTGCTGAAACTGAATGCTGACTGTAAATATGTGTAATATTTTGAGCGGTAGCAAGCGGGAGTGCAGTCAGGGGAAAAGTGCTTGACACTCAGCAGTTAGGTGCGGGAGCAGCCCTCTTTGAGTTTCAAATCAAACTAAACCAACAATGTGATATACTGTGACTGTTGGGTGGTATTTGACAAGGCGTGGGCGGGGGTCGTTAGATTCCTCCACCTGACTATACCATGTCTACAACAGGCCTAATCGTTTTGGTCTTCCAGACAGGTGACGTAACAGTGAGAGAAATGTAACAACAAGGCTAAACGCTAAGCTGACCAACCCCAGAAGTAACAACACTAACCCTGGCTCATTTTCTTCAAGCAACTTTCCTTCATAGATGTGATGGATGTGTCTCTGAAGGGGTCATTTTTTTTAGACGTTACCTCGGGGAAGGCTGCTTTTCCTGCCGTTACTCTCAATGGCATTGCCTTGACAACATTGCCTTGAGGTTGTGAATCACAGTAGCCTTGGAGGAGCCTTTTCAGGGCTAATGCATCTTGAGTGCTTCAGCTATTGATTTACTGTGTCACCAGCGATTACAAACACAGATTAATAGACAATATGTTTTTGGCTCCAGGCAGGCTGTTGTTAGAGGAATGGAATTTTGCTATGTGTTTTTGTTGCATGTTTTGGGTTCATAATAAAGACGTGAAAGCCCAACATCCGATATACAGAATAGCGTATTATTTGCATTTCAATCTATTATTTTGCTTGTTCAAATTGGCTGTAGAAACATACTTTTCTCTAGAATGTTTCGACACTATATTGCATCATTGTAGCACATTTTACAATTTGGTCATCAGACGCTTTTATCCAAAGAGGTTTACAGCGAGTAAAATTGCAAGGATTAGGAGTCTTGCTCAAGGATGCTTACAGGCAGACTGGGCGTGTCGGGCATCGAACCCACAGCCTTTCAGCTGGGAGTCAACATCCCTAACCACACGCCTGTCCTGCTCCCCTCACAGCACTTCCATTCCTTTGAACTCCTAAATTTCTCATAAGCTCCCACTGTTCTCTACCCCTCCCCCTACTGCCGCCCACAGTTTTGTCCAACATCTTAACCAGTCATATCTAAAAGGTATGGAATCACTTGGTAATTTATGCATTAAGAGTCTCTATTGTAAAATTCCATTTAGATAGTGGTTAAAATTATTCTCACAATATGCCGTGTCAATTTAAATGCATGAGAGGAAATAATAGAATTTAGAACACAATATCCCAACAGGGAGCAATTACTGCAAAGGATTTTTTTCACCACCAAAAACAATGTGATTTTTAAGGGGTCTATATTTTAGAATTAACACCAAGGCATCTGTGCTCTTTTTGTTTTCTTTCTGCTCTTTTTATCCCTTAAGATAAGATATTGTTTGGAATTATGTATTTAATAACCTATTTTTGTTGTAATAATGGGTTGGTTTTATATATACGGTTGTCTATATATATGTAATCAGTGGTCACGTTTTAACAATGATTGAAAAATCTGAAGGTCTTCTGTCATTTTGACAGATTACAACACTGAGGGCAATCACGGGATCTACCGTAACTTTAAATCATTCACACCCTGTTCAGTTGGTGGCATATATATTTTGATTAATGCTATATGTATTTTACAAAGTTCATTCCCATCTGTCTAATAAATAATTTCATTGCTACTCTGACTCTGCTGCGCTGCTTCCGCTAGTGTAGCTCATATAAATTAGAGCTTTTATCAGAGCTAACCCTAACCCTATATCAGATGTTCCACCTGTGCTGTCTCCTGGTTGGAAATTCTCCTCTGTAGGCTTTTAGGAGTTCAATGAATGGGGACGATGTTGTTGTTTGTCATATTCTTTAACCAGTCAGATTTTGAGTTTGCTATGTTGGGTGTATTCGTTGACAAGCCTGAGCCTTCTAGCTTGCCTAGCCGTCCGCGTCATTTGTCTGCATTTTTCTGGTAGCGTGAGGGCCAGTTAGTGAAGTAAAACTAGCTAGCATTGCCCGCAGGATGTATTTTGTAGCGATCGTCATTCGGTGAGTCTGATTTTATCATTTTTATACTATTGAATAATTTGATTCAATTTGTGAAAGCACACACAGTCACCTTAGGCTAGTTTTGACTGCATATTATATGGTATTACACACATATTACACTCATATCAAACAATATGCGCACGTCCAACTTCATGTAACATATTGTATTTTGGCCTTTGACTTTAGACTGAAATGTGTTGGAAATGTGCTTCGACTGCATGTTAGGGGTAACCTACTGTATGCCTGTAGACTGCTCTATTGGATTGAGATCTGGTGACTGTGGAGGCTTTTGGAGTACAGTGAACTCATTTGTCATGTTCAAGAAACCAGTTTGAGATGATGTGAGCTTTGTTACATGGCATGTTATCCTGCTGGAAGTAGCCATTAGACGATGGGTACACTGTGGTCATAAAGGGATGGACAGTCAGCAACAATACTCAGTAGGCTTTGGCGTTTAAATGATGCTCAGTTGGTACTAAGGGGCCCAAAGTGTGCCAAGAAAATATCCCCCACACCATTAAACCACCACCACCAGCCTCAATGCCTAAATGCATTGAGTTGTTGCCACGTCATTTGCTGATTAGATGGGGGGCAGGATAGTCTAGTGGTCTAGCTGTTGGACTCCCAGCTTGAAGGTCATGGGTTTAAGCCCCAGAGTTGGCCTACCTGTAAGCATCCTTGAGCAAGAGGCCTAACCCCTATCTGCTCCATGTAATAAAAGCATGTAATTGTAAGCGTCGGGCGCATGGAAGTATGCGGGCAGTGACGGTTATAACGTTTGAAATGGACGTAATGGGAGCATAAATGAGCGTTGTGTGTTATTGTTTTTACAGTAATTGTGTTATAGTTAGGACACCAATACACCATTACCCGCCTTGAACGATGTAGTTTTATTCCGTCCTTTTTTGACTTCATCAGCACTAGTTGCTCTCACTTGTTCCTCCTGCACGTTGCTCCCCACAATACAATACTTTGGATACACATTATTGTTATAGTTAAAGTTTTAATAATGGAAATGTAGATTTCTTGTTAAATATGATTCTAACTGCGAATGAAGCCTGCATGATTATTATTTTTTGATAGGGTGGGCAATGCCCACCCCTTGTTCCCTGTCACCGGTAACTTAAATGATGATAGTTTGTTTTCGTGAACGGCCAAATGGTGCGTTGCAATAAATGTTGCTGGAATTGCGTGAAGGAAAGTCCAGTGCTATGCTAAAGGAGATTAGAAAGGAAGCACTGAGCACCTTTCCTTGGCATTTAAAGAATTTGACCAGCTCGTATCATGGCTGCCACTTATGGGTCATTTCACTCAGGAAGGTTCCTAAGCAAAAAAAACCAATTCGACCACAGCCAGTGATTGTGTTCTCTCTCTCTTGTGAGAAAAAAAATAAAGGAGTGGTTGTGTGTCAACGGATTGAATGCTAGTTGTAATTAAGGGCTGACTGAGGGGAGGCAGAGCTGAGCTGTCTGCAAACCGCTGATAGTCTCCTGATCGTCGCTGATCGTCTCCTCATTCTACCCAGCACTATGATTCCTTCCAAAAAGGAATTGCTGTCCGCTTTGGGGGGCGTTTTTTCAGATGTTTTCACACGGTTGTCTTCCATGTCCTCCAATAGAGTGTTCTGACTGGAAAGGAACAATATACATTCAGAGCAAGAAATGTATTAGTAGTTTTAAGGATAGCTTGCATGATCGATGAATAACCATAAACGCTGTTTTAAACATGGTTGTTTGTTAAGATCTGAAAGGCTGTTTCCCATTTGTACACAAGCATGTTGGGTTATGACAGGAATCTGAATGGCCTCTCATTGTAAAGATACTCTCCCCTCAGCTCTTTCCGCAGTCATGCTATCTGCAAAAACTTCATTAATAACTCATGGGTGTTTACCCTTATTATGGTGTCACAGATGTGTTTTCCCCCTTGTCACTTGTGAGGAAGTCCCTTATTAATTTCATAGAGATTTATCATAAAACTTTAATTAGAAATGTGTGATATGAATTTACAGAGGAACAAACCTGATGAATATTACATAATAATAATACAATTATCCCCATGGATTATTTAATGCTAGGAACTATTTACATAAATACACACTTTAAGTATTTATACCCTGGTGTACATGCACATGCTATTGTGCCATTTGCCATTTATAATCTGAATGACATGCAAACACATTTAAAGCATGTATAAAAAAATCATAAAATGTTATTTAAGTTTCAAAATTTCTAGTCAAATCAGGAATAGGGTACTTTTGTAGAACATTTGACTGTATGTTTCTTACCTCGATATACTGACACTCATAACTGTAATGTTTTTTGTCACTCTCTATCCACTTCCATTGTTTCTGAATTCAAGTGTGAAAAATAAAGCAGGTCAAAAGAGTACATAATAATATAACAATAGCAGTCTGTGGTCATATGGTTTTGAATGCTCTATTAACAATAATAGGATCGGGAGCATTGGGATTCCTATACTGGCAGATAAATACACTGGCTTGACCTCCTCTACTACTGCATTCAGAAATTAGTGTAATGTAAACAGATTGTGCTGTGTGGGGGTAAGCTATTTAATAAACCAGGGTACAACCAGGACACTTAGGTGCTTCATTTATGTTCTGTTGGATGGACAGACAAGATAATGAGATAGTGAGTTAGCTCTGTGGTGAGGAAGAGATTCCCATAGAAGGGAACAGCTACAGTAAATAGTTTTTTTGTTATGGTTGAAAGCGCAGTCAATAGCCTGCTGCTTGGCCTCCTGTGTCGCCCTGGTCATTTAGGATGGCATCAGCCCACCGGGGCTTCTGGCTCATTATTTCCACAACCTTTAACCTTTTACAGCAGAGGTTTGACTTGGCAGAAATGAGGTGGATGATATATAGCTCATTCGTCAAGATAGAGCCATTCACCCCACACAATGACGTCCATCCATCACAGTACTATCCCATATAAAGGCTGCCCCTCCCATGAATCACATAAGAAACCAACCAAAAAATGTTGTAAATAGATGCTATTTCACCAGTGGAACATTAAAAATGCCTAAATAGTGTGGGAACACATATGCATAGTGTGTAATATCTTGTGTGCTAATACACCAACAACCACAGTAAAAAAACAAACTGATATATGTCGTTGTTCATTATGCTGTTTCGGCAAACCACTCAGTTCAAATAAATAGGATTTGATTACAAGATTAAATTTAAAACAAAGTATGTTCATTTGTAATAATGTACCTTATACTACTATAATAACATAATATTCCAGTTATGATATAGTTATGATTTTTCACATTACAAAAGGGATTTGTGTCTGGAATCGCCCTACTGGTTAACACCAGCATTACATAAATGCTTTGCATTGAACCTCAAAGAGTGCCTGCCCCTCCCGCACCACTGGCTTGCATTCTTGCAAGTTTCAGGGGCATGGAAAACTGCAGGGATGGCTGCAACCGGGGTCACACTACGGGCAGGTCATAATTTGACGTTTATAAAAACAATGGAGTAGAAAACTTGAAATAACAAAGTGGTAGCTGGTAGCGCAGGGTTGTTGAAGTAAGACACCAGCCTTCAATGATACCTTCTGTAAAATATTTTGCCTAATCAAGCTAAAATGTACATGCATTTTTAATTATTGCATATACAAATAATATACAGTATAAACTTTATACTGTCTATTTTTATGCTGTTGTTGTCACATTGTTTCCATGATTTCCAACTTCTTTTTAGGGCTGATGGGTCATAACATTTGAGAACCACTGATTATTATGACACTGGAATAGGATGGTTTACGCATAACCTGGTGTAATGGCAGGGCTGCTGTTCTTCTATTTTTCGCTTTTGGCCTGCTCTGATGAAGTAAGACAGTATGGATATTGCTGCCTTTGCAGATTCGTTTTTTATATTCGTTTTATGTCTTGTCTTTCATTGCATACACTACATATCAAATAAAAACTGTGTGGGGAAGGGAGGAGATTGAATTCCTCCACAGGTGCGTTGCGGAGAAGGGGAGCGCGCACGGGCCCGTGCACGCTGATCGTGACAGGTTGCCCTGGAGAACAAAACATTACAGGTGCACGTTTGTGGAATTTCAACAACAAATTATATTTGAATCAACCATAAAGACAAACAGGATGGTAAAAAAATCTTCTGAGGGAAATACAAAAGCTAGTGATTTATCAGTTCAGATAGGGAAGCTAATATTCTCACTTGTCAATGTCAAGTTTAGCTTATTTATATAGCTCTTAATCACAGTGTCAAAGGCTTCACAAGCCCACTTTTTATACAGAAATAAATTACACTAACCTTACCTTAACACTAACCTTATAGGGACACACCTCGATTTGTGTTTAGAATTGCCTCTAATGTTGAAAGCAGCGTTACAAAAAGGTTGGAAACTTGGTGAGCACATGCCCTTCCCACTCCTGAGTGCTAAGTAGCTGGCACTCATCTCCACTCTCCTCCCCTACAATCCTGATGGCCTCACCCTATTCTCTACACACACACACACACACACAAAACATGAACAGTGAGCTGGGGCAGAAATGAGGGGTTCTGAGTTGCTTTAACACAATGGAGAAGTGTACGTCTCTAAAACCATCAGGCTTTAGATATAACAGAGATGTATAATAGAGAGCCTGAAAGCATCTCAGGAGGGATGGTTGGAGCAATAACACACACAAAGAAAGACATTCTTTTAATCCATATGTATGAGTCTAACCTATAATATATAATATAATAATAATAATAATAATAATCTTTACATTTATATAGCGCTTTTCAAGATACCCAAAGCACTGTACATGTCTTACCTCCACCACAACCACATGTGCAGCATCCACCTGGATGATGCGACAGCAGCCAGACTGCACCAGTACGCTTACCACACATTAGCTATACAGTAGGGAGGTGAGCAAAGGGAGGGTTAGCCAAATAATTATAAGAATAGCGCTGCCCTGACGATTAAAAATATGAATTGTCAGAACAATATGCAGTTGTTTTGAATGAAAGCTTACATTAAACCTGCATGTGTCACTTCGTTACAGATCCATCGGTCCATCACAGGCAGAAGTCGGTGGT
Organism: Percopsis omiscomaycus; assembly: GCA_027575585.1. NCBI lineage: Eukaryota > Metazoa > Chordata > Actinopteri > Percopsiformes > Percopsidae > Percopsis > Percopsis omiscomaycus. Next base: position 1,785 of record JAODLI010000683.1, on the reverse strand, counting down.
AACAGACATGTGCTACCCAACAGAGATATCCAGCTTGATGAACCTTGGCACACCAGACTCCTCGCTAGGCAAAGGTAGGGGGAGTTGCCTTGGGAATCCATGGCGTTGCCACGGTGACAGCAGGAAGTGTGCATGGCGATATGTCCTGGCAGTTAACTCCAGATCTCTGGGTTACAAAAGCAAAACAACCTGATAACAGCTTGGAGTAACTGGGTATAAAGGCTGTTGACTGCAGGCTTTTATGTCTAAAGGCCTCTCACCTGATACTGTGTGACCCACATACAAACCTGGCATCAAGTGAGTGGCTGTCTGTCAGAACAAAGCCTTTGTTCTTTACATTGCAAATTGTCGTAATGCCACAATAGCATTACTGGAGACTGTTGCTGTCTTGCAGAATAGAAAAATCCAATCTTTAAATGTACAGTCCTCCAATTTCTGCCGCATCTCATTATTGAATTGTATTATTATTGAAAACAACAGTTATAAGTGTGGGAGGTTATATGGGGAAGGGTCAGAGAACAGTGTGAGCTGTAAGGGGAATGTGTAGTGAAGAATGCCAGCCACTCAGCAGTCAGCACATAGGCGGGGCATGTGCACTCTGAATTTCAAACCAAAACCCTAATGTTTTTGCATATTCATGTGTCTAGATAATTCAAGCCGTTCTCAGATATGCACTGGAGTCTTATCTAGACATTACCTGGAGGTGCTGTATGTGGGAACGCAAATGTCCGAATCCGTTGACCTGGACTTTACCCTGCCAGTTCCCTAGTACAAAGTATGCACAATGTCCGATTGAGCCCATGTGTGAATAGAGCAGGTAATTGTTCGGAGAATTCACAGTGAGCGAGTAGGCATGTTGATGACATTTCTAAACTACGCACAAAAAGTAAGGAAACTTGTGTTTGGTAAATGGTAACACATTTGTAAGGAGCATGCATTTGTGGGATGAGGGTGTGTGTGGGTTGTGGGTTGCGCCTATGAAAAATATGCCAAATTTTGTCAATGCCATGTATAATCTACCAAACACAAATTTCCTTACTTTTTGTGCGTAGTATATATCATGCAACTGGCGCACTGGAATCTTTGTGCATGAGTGCTTTGGTTCTTTTCTGCTTGCCTGTACTTTATATTACTTTCCACTCTTTCATTGATATTGCGGATACGTCTAAATACATGTATTATGCACTTATGTCCACCCCTCGCCTAAACCAAATGGAGGCTGCGTTTAAATAGTCAAAACAATACACCCTATGTCCTTTCCTAATCCCTTTTCCTTGACCTCAATGAAAAACGTCACGAGGTCAAGGAAAGATGTGAAAGAGAATTCACAAGGACTTAGGAAAAGACAACCACGGTGCTATTTCTTACTTTAATGTTGGCCTTATTAGTTTCAGTGTGTTACAGTAAGTGCGTTACTATTACTCAGTAATTGTGTTATTGTTAGGACACCATTACCCGCCTTGAACGACGTTGTTTTTTTCCGTCCTTGTTTGACATCATCAGCACTAATTAGTCTCACTTTCCTACACGTTGCTTGCCACAATACTTTGGAAACAGATTAGTGTTATAGTTAAAGTTTGAATAATTTAAATGTAAATTTTTTCTTTAAATAGGATTCTAACTGCGAATGAAGCCTACTTGGTTAATATTTTTGATAGGATGGGCAAAGCTTGATCTAGTGTGGGTAATGCCCACTCCTGGACATTACATTTTTTACATTTACAGCATTTAGCAGACGCTTTTATCCAAAGCGACTTACAATTAGTACATTTGTCAACAGTTGAA
>JAODLI010000682.1:0-11831 GCA_027575585.1 Percopsis omiscomaycus | reverse complement strand
TTAAGGAGTAAATGATAAACCTTTGAGTAATGTTGTGCAAATGCAAAGGTGAAGTAACCTTGTTACATGATGCTGTCTAGAGAATGGTATCTGCTTGCAAAATACTGGTGGTTAACCAGTTCAACTGTTGACAAATGCGTCTGCCAAATGCTGTAAATGTAAATGTATACAGTAGGACCATAAACAACCATAAGCCCCAATAAAAATGTGTGCATTTTATTTTTGTACAATTATCAAAGATCAAAGGCATCTTAAAAGCATCTAACAACCCTTTAAGCGACAGCTTGAGAACCACTGAGCTAACCTACAGAATCTCAGATCTCCCAAGGTTATGAAACCATATGGGATTTACAGTATATTAAACAACACTGCTTGTGGCCTATTTGAAACTAAATTACCAGTCATGATGCCTTGGTTACCTGTAACAGTGTAGCTGTGGACTTCTTTGTCAGTGATGCAGATTGTGTCCCACTGGCTCTCCTACGTGAAGCGAGAATATGTGTAAAACTTTATTTTCAGACCTTTTAAAGGCTTCAACAGAACCCAACAGCCTGAAACACCCAACTCTGTCAACTATATCAATATAGACCTCTACTACCTCTGACTCCTCATCAGCCAAAGAAAAGTAGAAGGAGATACTCTGACTTCCCAGGTTGAAGTCGATCCAGAATTCCTGCAGTTTTTCATCCGAGGGCATCAGCAGCTAAAAACAAAAATGATCACAAAATTACCAAATGGCACACTTAAAGTGCATTGGGGTTTAAGAGTGAGCTCATAATCTAATTCCTCACAATTAATAATGATTTATTAGGAGATATTTCTGTCAATAAAGAACCCTTGGTTTTCTTCAAATTATGTCCAGTTGAGTATAATAGATCCCTTTAGTTTCATGTCTCCATACCACTAAGCTGTTGAACATGTGAACATGTGCTAAAGCTGTTTTAAAATAAAAAAACATATTTGTAGAGGACACACAAACAAAGGCTTTATATAAATAAAAAATAATTTATATTATCACTACAACCACTGTTTTAGGGAAGAAACTGCTTACTTTTCAATAATGCTAGGATCTCTATGATACTGACCTCATATTTGTCCAGATAAGCCTCCAAACACGGGTAGGAAAAAACTCTGAAGCAGAGACAAAAAGGTTATGTAATGGAATACACCTCTGTCAAGGGTTCATTGCAACCACCAATTATGAGAACTACTGAATTATATGACTAAATTATACTAGCGTTATACCAGGGGGGAAACAGAACATACAGTAAGAAAAGCCCTCTTAATACACTACATTTACTTGGTTCTCTCATCTAGCAAATAAAAGCCAGAGTAAAATGGAAATACGGCGCAGGAGAGGCAATGAGCTATGTTGTACCTTCTCCTGTCTCCCTGCATCCCATTCACCAGGTTCAGAAAATTGCGGCAGTCCTGAAAGATTAAGCCCAGTGCAATTATAATTCCTTCCAAAGTTTTTTTTCCCCCAGTTCTGGAGTAAAAAAAAAGAAAGATGTAAATGCAGGTGACGTTCTTGGCAAAAGTATGTGTTTACCGTCTCAAACTCTGAATCGCGGATCTTGACAAAAGATCGGGCTACATATTCCATGGTGAACCAGCGGTCCGCCAACTCCCTCCTCTGGTCAGGAGTGGCCATTCGGCATAGTGCCTCCATCAGGGCTGTCTGCAAGTCATAATCTGACACAAACAGCCTGAGTCGGTGTGCGTTTGTGTGCGGTTCTGGTTACAGAGAGATTATATAGTGCAGAAAAACTTACCACCACCATCCAATATCTGGCCTGCCAGCTTTATCCTGTGGAAATATGAAATCAAGTATTGAAGGGAGAGGAATGCATGAAAATGCTATGGTTAGCCACAATTACAGAGACAATGTCTTTCTAAAAAGAAACTATTGCAATGAAGTAGTGCAGATAGCATACATGACATCTGAGGCATCCTGCGAGGATAATATCTTCTTCTCTTTTTTTAATTCTACAGGAATTTTGTCCAGAATGATGTTGAGTTTCCGAATAGCCTACAAGGACATTAGAAGGATGGTTATCCGAGGACATTTCAATGTAACACAATATAGTGTTGGTTAAAATGGAGCCATACCTCTCTTTGGATCATAATGTAGATTCTGGGGTCTGTAGCCAACTTGCCGATGGGATATAGAAGGGATTCAGTAATTTGATATGTTCCTGTAAAAAAGTTAATTCAATACTTAACACACACAACAACGGTCAGTGTAGAAAGGCTCACAGTACAAAATGAATAAACTATGAGAACAGGAAATGTATTTAACATTTAGCTACTGAAGCCTTTAGTTTAGCCTTAAGTTTATGTTGGGTCTTAATACAATGACGGCTTTCTAGAGTAGAAAAGAGCGGTATATTAGAGGAAGGAACACAAATTAGAGGAGATCAAAGGAGTTCCAACATACCCTCTATGCTTGCAGTGTGGACAACCTATAAATAAGGGGTGATAACACTGTTAATCTACAGTCAATAAACCGTTGTTAAAGGCTGTGCTTCACTGCCACGAGTCAGCTTACCATCAATGAGTCAAAGAAGTCCTCAGCCAGATTCAGTAAGGTTTCATCTCTCTGCAGGCCGCCCCGGATCCAGACTTGCCGACATTGTTCAAACCAATGTACCATGTGCACACAACATCAGGCTTATGTCAGCAACTCACCAAATGTATACATGATGTGCAGTCTTGTAAAATGTGTGTAAATGTTAGCATTAAGGTTACTTATCATCTTGACCAGGCCCTGAGATGTGATCCCCAATAGTCCTTGACCTCCAGGTGTGGACAAGTTTTTGCCACACTTGTAAAGGATGGTGAATCCCAAACTGGCAGCTTTGACATCTTTGTTTTTGAAACCCTAGAAAAATAATACAGACTATATGTTTTTTCTTCCAAACAACACAATATCGCGGCTTAACAGTGAGTGTGCCATCAGGGCATATATTACCTTGCTGACAAGCTTGTCCAATTTGGAGAGGAACAGTTTGGAACACTTTATCGTGGTTTCTTCATTAATGTCCTCTTGTAAGAATACATCCAATGGCTGGAAATTGCCGTTTTTCAACGCGTCATCCACCAGCTTTTCCAGCTTTAGAATAGATCACAAATCTACTTGGTAATTTAGTAAATAACTTCATCATAACTGAATTTAAAATATCATAATTCTCATTCGTGTTAAATCAATATTTGAGTGTAGATATTTTTACTGCCGATTTGTGTGTAACGTCACCTGGTGCTCCTGCCCAGGTATCATTCTTCCTTGCTTTTTTTACGACTCTGGTATCTTCACGTTCGCAACCAACAAATACAAAATATATAATGATTTGATCAGATGATTATTTTTACTTGGTTATCATTTACGTTAGAAAATATTACTTGGCTATATCCTTCTTGGCTTGTTGGGTTGGATTTATTCTTAGCAAGCCGTTGGCTCTCAATACCGTAGTCCCTCAATGTAAATCTAAACGATATAACGTTAGCTAACTTTAGCTTGATGCTTACGATAGCTTTAGAGATGCAAAATACAGCGCTTTTCCAAACCACAGCCCAATTTGTTCCAAACCACAGCGCAATTTGGCTATTAATGTATTAATGAATCGTCAACATAAACGACATACTCGATTTGAATACGTTACTTACTAGGATATGTAATAACGTTGTATCACACGAAGTTAGATTAACATAATATACAGTAACTGTCAATCATTTTCTTCAGAACGTTGAGGGCACCGCGCGAAAATTCTTGTATCTACGCGCGTGCGTACAATGACGTTAACTCGTGCGAAAATGACGACAAAATAAGACAAGAGCAATTATGCATGAGTGTGCTTTATTCTAAAATGTAAGGTGAATTTACCAGATTTAACAATATTTATTGCATAGTTTGGGTTGGTTACCTTTCGAAATAATAAGAAAAAGCAGTTTAGTGTTATGTGTTTAAAAATATATACCAATACATACAAATATACAACCAAAAGTAGGGTTGTGAGTTCATTTATTTGAATATCACTAGGAAGTTCTCTGTTGTGTGAGCTTCATTATAAGCCCCTACATTAAAGTGCAATTTAAAAAAACACCAGGGTTACCAAAAATACTGTATAGGTGACATGGTCAAAGCATATCACTAGTATTGATGCATTAGAAATGTTTCTATTGCGGTGCTTTGGCTTTGACTGATGCAGATTTATCCGTTTACCATCTGTTTTTTTTTTTCAACTCTCCCAGCAGCAAGCCTATTTATAGCCAAAAATAGTGCAGATTATACTAACACTACACAGCATTTAAAAATGTATCTACGTTTCCCCCCTCTCAAATGAAGTGCACCATGCTATCCTCGCATTCTTTGGGTACAGTGAGCTTGTAGTTGTGGCACACTAATTTATAGTTCTGCCCACCGTTGTTGTCCCAGTATTCTGTTCCACAGACTTTGTATCGGATGGCAAACTCTAGCACCGCTCCTGGCTGTAGGAACGGTGGGACAGGGAGGTGGAAACGAAACGTGTCACAACTAAACTGGCCGCTCTCGCCATCCCCGGGCTCGGTGACCGTGGTTACCCAGGAGGCCTTGGTTTCAGTGCTCGTCTTCCACTCTGTGAAAGAATACCGAACACAGACCTCTTTCTCAAAATCCAAATTCAGCACCTGGGTTATTCCAACGATGCCCATTTCAAAACACAGCACTCTTTCCAAGCACACTTTTTGCCGGTGGAGGCAACTCTGATACTGTGGCTGGTCGCCAGGCTGTTGGGCGAAAACTGGCTTAAAATAGGGCAAGGAGATCTCCAAGTGTGCTTCATCTGCCAATTCGGCACCCATTAACAACCTGAATGCAACGTGCTGTGGTATAAACGGATCTTCTCCGGTTTTGAAGATTTTAACATCTTCCAGGTCGAGCCCCAAAGAATCTACAAAGCGCACGCCGATATTTCTGGAAAGCTTCTTCTTCTCCGAAGGGGACGGCAGAGACCGTGAGCGTCTCCGGATAATGGATTTGGGCGCGGGCTCGAACGAGAGACCCCCGTGGAATTCCTTTGCCCTGGGCGGAGAGCCCCGGGACCCGGGGGGTCGGATAAGAACGGGCTTCTTTTCTACATTGCGCTCATGAATCCTGAGCATTTCAGTCAGGTTGATGATGGTGATACGCGGCTTTGGTACGTTGTGGGTGGGTGTCCCGCGGGGGATTTGCTCCTGCCCGATACACCACCCTCTATCCATGATCTCTGATATCAGGCGTTCAACCCACCTAGAACACAAGTTGTACTCGGTAACTCGGTAAGTCACAACAACACTTTTAAACGAATGCCAACACAAATCGTTTTGAACAAAAGCCGTTTGACATGTCGCTATAAGGAAGTGGGCGTGTACGCGTGGACAGAGCTACGTGCACGAATGCACACCGCTCTCCCTAAACACATTGCTAGTAGGCTATACCTGACATCATTGGCTTTGTATGAGCTATTATTATTAACACCCCCTCACCATCAAACGATATGCAGCGATTGTTATAACTGTCGATCATCTGGTCCACCGTTTACAGCAGTGTTCCACCGTGCATTTGTGTGCACCTCCGCCACTGGCCTTCGCGAAGGGACTTCATTAATATAACCGATCTATAAAAGTTCACAGCAGCGATACTCGTCTAACACACATACATCTCTGTTACGGATGTTCTCGTTAACCATCAGCAAACATTCGCGCAGTTGCAGAGTGACCGTCTATGTCTTATGGGAAATTGAGTAATTTAGCATCCAAAATGAGAGTTCATTTTAATTAATATAATCTTTAGAGCGCAATGTTTGGGTTTTGTCAGTTTCGGCGCACTATAAAAACAAATTCAAGCCAGATATCTTCTAAAGTGTCAGCACACAAAGGTGTGAGAAAAGGGAATACTTCGTTCGCACTACAACTCCCACAATGCCCCTCTACGCGTACGCTAGTAGGCATCCAGGAGCCAGTCAGCGGTAGGTAAACAAACCTATTTGACGGCCGGACAGTTAAACAAAGCTAATGCGCTCGTCCTGGGTTTTGTAACGTCGAAGGAGATGTCATTCGCAGAAAAGGCCCGCTTGCACTCATAAATTCACTGACATATTTTGGACTGCAAATAGAGACCTGGATTGACGACAGATATCCTCCAGAACGAGTAGAGCTCGTACAATAAAAACATCGACTGTCTGCGCACGATGCACTGCAGCACTTTAAAGAAAATGCAGGTTTTTAGTCTCATTCTAAGAATAGAGTCTCTGGTTCGAGATGTAGGCTGGGCTCTATAGCTATAGTGTTATATATTAGCATTGCACTAAAACCGCACTGCCCCGTTGCGACTTGCAAAATGGGACCCATCATGCAGGAACGCACAGCATCCACGACACTGAAACGGGTCTCTTCTAAAGAGAAGATTCGGATTAAAAACGCTGAAAACACCGGCCCCGTGCCAAGGTAGGCCTCTTTCTTTACACGTTTATTTTGTACAGTGATATAAACACTTTTCATATTTAACTTTGATATATAATGAACAACACAAAACAATGTCCTTTTTCCATAGTTCAAAGAAAAGCAACAAGTCGAAGAAGACAGGGGGTCAGGTGAAAAATGGCCTCCCGGGGCCAGGTCAGGAAAAGGATACAGCACCACCAGTTCACAGGGTGAGGAGCTCCCTGGTGAGAGTGATAGAAATCCTCCAATAATTTCCAGCCTCTGTTTGTTTATGAGAATAATGAAAAGCAGTGACAGCAGTAACGTCACTTGTTGTGTTGTGTCCTCAGGGTACTCAATCGAGAGGAGGCAGGGCAAAATCTATCACCGCACGAAATATATGCAAAGGCTTAAGGTAAGTGTGAAAAGGGGTTTGAAACCTGAACATATGTGTTTGTCAAAGAAATGTGGCATGTTTATTTTGACCCTCTCATTCTCTTTCCACAGCCCCGAAGAGGAGGGACTCGTGGCGAAACCTCAAGTCCACAAACAGTCTTCCACGCGAAGGAAGGAGGAAAAACGAGAAATGCAGCCGCTGTCCTCGTGCTACAACGAAAGAGAGCACGGTCGTGGGGCAATGGGCAAAAGTCGACAGGCCCTGTCCCTGCCTCTATCCCCTATTTCTGGCCTGCATCACATGCGTACGCCCCCTCAAATGCACTCCCCGTTTCCCACCCCAGAGGCGCTGCAACAGCACTACCACCAAAAGGAAGACGACAGCGACAGTGCCAGCGATCTATCAGACTCAGAGAGGTTGCCTGTCCTTCCCTCCCCCTGTACCCCCTGTACCCCTCCTCACTTCAATCTCCGGGCTGAGGTGATAAACACGACCGACTTCCCACCGGACTTCCCGGGACCCGGTGGCACCACCATGTGTGACGGGGAGGACGGTGAGAAGCCTAGCTATAGCTACCCGGACTTTCTGCCCCCTCCTTTCAGCAGCTGGAGCCTGCGGCAGCTGGCGGTGTTCCTCCACACCGAGGGCCGCGGTGCCCCCAGGCCCAAGCCTGTCGGGCCCCTAGAAAAGTACCTGGAGAGGCTGCTCCAGCTGGAGTGGCTCCAGATCCAGACGGTGCAAGCGGAGGGCAGCCGCGCGGCTGCGAGCCGCCCGAGGCAGCCCAGCGTTCCGGCTGCCACCGCCGCCCACCCGCCCAGGCCTCACACGGCTCCGCCCACCCGGCTCAACTCCCCCAAAGGCCTGCGTCAAAGCCAGCGAGCCTTTCCCTTTGCCCCCGTCAACAACCCCCCTTCACCGGCCACTGCCCAGCACCAGCCCTCCCGCTTCCCAGTGTGTCCCCACTGCCACATCCGCTACCCCATGTGCAATGGGAGCTGCTCGGCCTACGCCTACCAGCGGCACTCCAGGCTCAGCCCGCTGCTTGAGCACAAAGCCCGGCCTGGGGCGCCCGCCGCCAAGAGGAGTAACAGCGAGAGCCGTGCCGCCGCCGCCACCGCCACCTCAGACGGCAGGGCCACGGGGGGGCAGGGCACGAGTGGAGGTGAAGCCCATACTCCAATTAGCCCCTCTCCCGGGAAGGGTCACGCCAGGCACATGCAGGCAGCGGGCAACGTCCGTAAGCCCCCGCAGGAACCAAGAGCTAGCAGCAACGGTAAAGGGCAGGTGTCCAAGGGCCGCGTCAGAGCTAACTCTGAGACGGATGTGAAGAAGGAGCCTGCTGGCGCAAAAGCAGCTGGCGCAGAGAAGCGTCTCCTCTCCGGGTGTAAGCGAGAGGTCAGCACCTCTAAGAGAGTGGACAGGGACTGGCAGAAGACAGAGGCAGCGGGTCAGGCCTCTAAATCTGGCATGAAAAGGGTCGCTAAAGAGCCTCAACCTCTCTCCAAAGTGGTCAGCAAGCAGAATGGCAAAGCAAAAAATTTGCACTTTGTTGCAAAGTAACCGCTCCACGATAGCGCTTTACTCTGTGATTAATCCATAGCAGAGCTTAACTCTACACGGCTTACTTAATGTGCTATCTGTGTATTGTTAACATATTATGACAGTTGCACAACAGTCTAAATTAGTCATATTCTTGCAGCCTTCAAAAGGTTATAAAATAGCGATAACCCGGCTATGATAAACAGGTATAATACTGAAGCATAATACAGGACATTTTGGTAGATCAGAATTATGCAGGTTTCCTTTTTAGATGTACAGTATAGTCATACAGCTGCACTGCACCCATAACCCTTCACACAGTACTAACAACCGTATACTACAGCATTTATGTAAGCTAACTTTCTTGCACTGTGCAGTCATTTATGTCAGTATATGCTATTCATGTTAAAATAGTTATGTCTTTTGACAGTAAATAACCTTTTTGTGAATGTAAGCATCACGTTTTTGTCTTGGTAACCAGATCTTGACCATTTCTAGTGGAGTTGTTTTTGACGTTGGAATGTATTTTTTCTCAAATGCTTTTGCTTTTTTTGTCTTTAATGGCGCTTTAAAATGTATCTTTAGTGCCTCATATTTCAAGATGTGTTCAATTAAGTTTTTATTTGCTTGAAAGAAAGATGATTAACAAACGGTGTTGTGTTGAAATATTGTAATTTATTTTGGATGTACTTTAATGGTTTTGAAACTTTAGTTATAAGGGCTTATAATGAATGAATAGGCTAGTTGTAGCCTATGAGAATATATTTTGCCTCGAGCTGAGCTCTTCTGTTGTTCAAGAGACAGTGGAATGTTTATTACGAATGAAAATGCATATTTTTCCAAATTTTGTATACCATATATTTATGATGGTTGTTGCGTTGGATTCATCATTCACGTTATGTTTACATTTTCAGGCACAAAATGGAAAATATTTAGCAAAAGAGCTGAATGTATATTTTTTGTATGCCTATTGTGCTGTACCATTGATTAATAGAACTTTAAACTGAGTCCACATCATACTGTAGCATATAGCTAAAAGTGCGTTTGTCTTACATATCACCTCAGTGATAGATACATACTTACATACTTGAACACCCTATAGAATACCGTGTTTACATTAGAATGTCTTGTGATTTGTTTCAACATGGTATTGGCATCAATGTGTATCAAGCTTTTCACTTACTGTAATATCCATGTAATGCATCAAGTCATAGGCCAGAGGAGAGTTGTGATCTTATTATGAATGTGTACATAATGTGGACACGCTGAAAGATTGTGCTATGTATTTTCTCAATGTTGAATGCAGGTATTTGTAAGGCATAGAAATAAATATGTTTTGCACTCATCTGGAATTATTTTCCCTCCAGAAGTAGAACCTCAACAAGTCAAAGGAAACTTTGAATAGAAAAATCAATGGATCTCTATTTGACATCAAAGCAGTATATTAAAAAATAATCCGATATGCCATCCAGTTGAATTCATATTTGCTTCAAAAGCTGGCGTAGTTGCTTGGTTCTGTCGTTCACACACCCTGGAACAGAGAATTAACATTTGCTTTTGTAAATTCCCAAAGATACAGTTATAGCCCCATTGAACCAAACATAGTCACATTTGCCTATGCACGTCTACAAACAAATGAGACCCTTGCGATTATCTCCCAAAAGGCAGGTTTATTTGCAGCGTGGTGGAGTTACCTAAGTGAGTGTTGGCAGTGAGATCGCAGCTGCCTAGTGAGTCCATGTTGACGTCCTCTCGGTGGACGGGCCCATCGTTCCACATGAGGTCAAAGCCGCCCACCCTCTTCTCTCTGCCAGTCAGCCTAAGGAAATGAAGCATAGCTAATTAGGCTGCAGGCTAGAGTAGACTTGGTAGCCTAACACTGCTAACTTCTAAGCTAACACTGTTCTAACCAAATTCCAAAAGGCCACAATGGACATTTGTAATGGAAAGGTAATCGTTTGATTGTCAGTAAAAGAATAAAGGCCTAAAGTTCTCCTATTACCATAATGTCATTCTCACAGCCTTCATCCGTAAAGTGTAAAGACTGTATAAGAAAAGATGGCAGAAGCTTTACCTTCCCTCCATGTCCACTACATGCAGCGTGTCTTCCAGCAGCCGGAACTTCATTTCATAATCCTCCTGACTACTGGCTTTGAGGCACGGCGACGCATTCACCTCAATTAACCACCTACAGTAGAGACACGTGACAAATGGAGCATGACTACAACCGCCTAACGTGTCCTCAGCCTTCCAACCCAGAATGAATGGAATTCATGAGAAACCGCAGGGCGCTCCACACACATTGTGAGGCAGCACAAGCGAGTAGCGTCAGCAAGGTTTAGCTGGGTTTAAGAGGTTCCATGAGGTCTAGGGAGGTGTCCGTTTGGATGCGTGACATGCGCATTGCATACAGGCTACATTTGTTTGGTTTCTGTGTGTGTGTGTGTGTGTGTGTGTGTGTTTATGTGTGTGTGTAAAGGCACGTATGCTTATGGAAACCTGTACAGTGTGTGCGAGATCGTACGGTTTGAGATCTTGGTCAAGGAGAATGTCGTAGCCGTAGAGCTCAAAGCAGTGCTTGTCGTTGATGATGATCTTTTGCACGCTCTGAAGGCTGCGGACAAAAATGTTGTCTATTTCCTTGAACAGGGTCTCTACTGTCTCTGTGCCGTGTCTGGCGGTCAGATACAGACGCAGCTGCCGGATCTGCCACTTACAGCCCTGCTTGGTAAAGGAGAGAGGATGAAGGATGAAGAGGAGATCAGAAACAGGGTAGGAAAGACACTCGCAGGAACCTGGGGAAAACTGAATGGAATTTGATTTGTTGTTTCCAATGACATTACCTTTTCGGGGTCATAGTCCGGCGCTGTTTTTTGAACAGCTACATTGGTGAGGTGCACATCTGAAGGCACGTTAAGGAGAGCCGGGGGAACGTTCTCATTATGGCATCATTAGGTTTCTCTGAGGGATGAAGCTGAAAGGGACGCGATCAGAAAGTGGGTCACATCAGGGCTATAAAAAAACCCGACTCCCTTGAATACTTCATTCGGGGGCCTGTTATGGGGACGATCCCCGCACTGCATCAAGATAGAGCTGTTTAATCTCTATGGTGCATTGAAAATAGAACGCTGGGACTGTAAGGTAGGCTACTGCTCAGGGGGCAGAATGAATAGGTGAGGCAGGCTGACGGCATTAAGGATACACTGATCGTCGATGCTGCTGAGGGAGAAGCGGGTGCTGGAGAAGCGGGCAAAGCCATCCCGATACAGCCAGGCCTTCAAAGGGCTGTACTAAAAGACGGGTACAGACACACACACACACACACACACACATACACACACAGGGTTACAATTGGCCACAGGCACCGGCGGCGCCAGGGGGGGTCTCAAGACCCTCCCAAAAAACGCCTTGACCCCCCATTTGACCCCCCCACCCCCTTCCTGATTAAAATATA
>JAODLI010000681.1:0-11831 GCA_027575585.1 Percopsis omiscomaycus | reverse complement strand
CCCCCCCCCCCCCCCCCCCCCCCCCCCCCCCCCCCCCCCCCCCCCCCCCCCCCCCCCCAAAATCCTCTAGAATCCAGGTGTCCTCTGTCTCTGAGTGCGGCTGTCAACCTCAGCTCCATCCACCTAATTCCCTGCAACTCTCAACCTCAATTTGGTTTGTAAAATACATCTGAATTATCATTTCAAGGCATGTCACTGTCAATTGTGTCCATTGCACACAATGACTCTAGCAGCTGGATAAGCTCAAATTCCTAAATCACTGCCGTTGCTTGAAACAATAGTCACAGACTTCCATGGAGGTGGAGCAGTGGAAACTGTTTAGATGAAACAGCTGGCGAATGAGAAAAATAAACGATCATGGAAACTTTTGGGGGTGAGCAGATCAATTTCTCGCTGCCATGACATCATCCCTCCATGCCTGTCCTGTGGCAGCGTGTTACATAGCAACAATTGGTGTTGAAGTCTGAGTGCTAGGTCAGGTATGACTGAAGTAACCTGAGAATAACTAGCAATCTGTTGTCATGGTGAAGCAATGGCCCTCCGCATCTGCTCCACCAACAGGGGAAATGCTGCCTGTCTCCTAATTCCTCTAACTCAAAGCAAATCATTTCCTTTTTCTGCTATATACGTGACAGCATTCTACCTGACGGGCAAAATGATGATGCATGAAAATACACACTCCAGGGGCATCACATCTGCACATGGGCCCTACACGACATACCCGGTAATTTGGGTAAACTTTGTAGAGCTCCTTTCTCTGCTGTGGCGTCTTCCAGACCTCCCATGACAGGCAGTGCTGGAAGCCAAGCCCTCCTTGTGGTTGAGCAGGCTTCACAAACAGCGACAGTATAGGCCTATTTCAAGTGCAATGCTATTTCAGGGATGGGATGACGGGGAAAGCTACTAATGCTATCATTGCCAATCAATTTTTCTTCATAAAGGCAGACTTCATAAAGTATACAGTATCAATCAGGTCATTTTTTACATTCAGGTCATTTAGCAGACGTTTTTGTCCAAAGCGACTTACAATTACATGGAGCAGCCAGGGTCAGGCATCTTGCTCAAGGATGCTTACAGGTAGGCCAACTCTGGGGCTCGAACCCACAACTTTATGGCTGGGAGTCCAGACACATTAAGCAGACCTTCCGGCTAGGAGTCCAACACCTAGACCACTAGACTATCCTGCCCTAGACTATCACAGTATTAGTGGTGCATGTGTAACAGCCCGAGAGAGAACAGGTTAAGGTCAAGATATGTAGTGGTGGTTTGGGTTTTCAGCTCCCAGCTGAAAGGTTCAATCCTTGATGTGGATCTACCTGCTTACCTGTAAGCAGCCTTGAGCAAGATGCCTAACCCCCACTCACTAGACCTAATAGACCTTTTTCACTTGACCCAGAAGTGCAACTAAAACTTATTCCTGTCTAGACAGGCTAGAATTAACTGTTAAAGCCACCTGTCCACACAGGTGTTTAGAGTAAACATGACTTATTACACTTGTTCTCAGGTCTGGGCGGGTGCACACACTGCTTGATTAGTCTTTTAAGTATACTCAATTTTTGCATCAGAACTTCATCTAACTTCAACATGAAAAGCCAAATAAATTAAAACACATTTAAGGGTTTCTTAAAAGCTTTAAAGGTTGTGTTAATATATTTCCTTGTTTATAGGCTACACACAAAGAAAGTTTACACTTCTTTGTTGACATTTCCGGGGCACTGGGAAAAGAGACCTGTACTCACTGGAAGTCGCAATAAAAATAATAATATAATAATAATAACTGTCAGCATGGAGAGATGCTAACACAAATCTGCACAACAGTGATCAATAAAGTATAGGCAACTCTAGTCTGTTTTTTATCTAATATAATGTACAGGGGAATGTCATAACTATGTGAATCATCACTAAGCTAAGTCTGAGATGTTCCACCCACTCATTCTATCCAGCCCTGCCACTGTGACACTGCCTGGAGTGTGGTTATGCATATTTCAAGGCCAGTGAAGTCTAAATAAAGTTGTGGTTAGTCTAAATTTAAAAGCCAGTGAAGAGTTACACAACACCATGAGTGAAAAAAAGCTCCCTTCTATCTTCTCTCTATTCCAGAAAACAATCAAAAAGCCAGATTGTAGTTTGGATGTGTGTTTTCGTTATTTCAGTAGGGACCTTACGATTATCAAAGGCAATAGAATTTGCTTGTGTTTGAGCCAATAATGTTTGAGATATTTGACTTTCTGTATAGCCTGAGATTATACCTGTTCTGCATAATTTTATTTCTGCATAACCTGAGATTATCATACCTATAATCTACCTGTTGCAAAATTAGATAAACATTTGTGAGGTAAGAAAACGCATATTGTCTTATGTCTAGGAAATCCACACAGAGGTAATAGGAGAAAGTACATCAAAGGATGCAGAACACTGTACGGTAGATCAGGCTGGCTTTACTACAGATATGTTATTTTATTTTTTTTACCTGAGGTCTGTTGAGAGTCACTCTTAACGTGTGGTTCACATTACAGCCAAATTACTCACTTATTTTACATTTTTCCACTTCACAATCTCCATTTAGGGGCAACCTCAGAGTAGATTGTATCCGCATTATAAGCTATTTCAGCACCTAGATGGAGAACAAAGCCTCTCACCAAACAATCATTAATTCAGTATGAAACTGCTAATCAGGCATTCACTAGAGGCAATTCAGACAAGGCACGTATTGCAATCAGGGGCTGTGCTAACAGGTTACCGACAACACTGCATTGTCTAACTCCCATCCTCTCGGCATGTGTAGGAAAGATTTGGAACGACGCGGCTGGCCTCGAGTGAGGTAATACTGCCAGGGGAAATGTAATAAGACTTGCAGCTGTGTGTTTTCGCCTCGGTCTCTTAGGTAGACACTGAAAACAGTCATGTCAAGTGTTGATAGCAGGGAAGGGTGTGAAGAAAACTGGAGACAATTACAGTGTTGTTTTGATAAGGTGGTCTCTAGAACAAGCACTTAGAAGCGTCTTAGAAGCTAAATGGCGGTTGCCATAGAAACGGTATTGCATATGACCAGAGGAATGCTCATTCACTGCTAATCTTATTTCTTTGCATGATACATTTACAGTGCCAGATACGACAGAACTGAAATGGGACCAATACTCAAGTGTATGAATTCATAAATATTAGTGCATTTATTATTGCTATGGTCTTGGAGATGCTCCAGATGTTACTGTATGTCGAATATAAAAGGTTTGAGGCTCAACTCCTGGTTCCTGGCATATCTGTTAACAAATAATGATTAGAATGAGGAAAATGGCATGTCAAAACGTTCATAAACAATTATGGATAAACAATTGTTTGAGTAGCTGAAAATCAGCAAAGTGAAACATTGATATGCGCCAGTGAAACATCAGCGCCAATGCTTTTCCTACAGCGATAGAAGGGGTAGAGAAGGGAAAGGTAATGGTAGGTTGTAAAGACAGAGACTCTCGATACAAAGCTCCTGACAAGAGACTAGCAATAGCCAGACCTCCATCTGTCATTGATCAGTGTGCTGGCTCATTCAGCCTGTATACTGTAGGTTTATGTGTGTGTGTGTGTGTGTGTGTGTGTGTGTGTGTGTGTGTGTGTGTGTGTGTGTGTGTGTGTGTGTGTGTGTGTATGTTTTCTATGGGTGGGTGTGGGTAACCGAGAGAGTGAGGGAGGGTATGGGGGCTTTTCTACAAGATTTAGGTTGTGTGTGCCGAGTTATAAAAAGACTGGCAATAATCACAGTGGTTCTAACTGTGGCATAAAAGGCTGATACCAGCATTGGCTTACACGATGAAATAGATAGGTTATCAGAGAGTTCTTAAATAGCCTTTGTGTGTTTATTTTTGTTCAGTTACTGAACAATTAATGCCTTATTTTCTGCACTTATTCGAAAGTCCCCACAAGTCTAGACATCTTTGTAATCAGAACCCCCCTCGGCCTCTCTTTCTTCCTGACTTCATTCCTCCAGTTCCCACCAAACTCAACCTTTGAAGTAATATATGAAACAGCATTAACAATTTGTAAAGGTTTTCATTTAAGAGTAATCATTAATCACCTGGTAAATTATTTATTCTTAATGTAGATGGGATGAGGCATTGTTCTAATCAGTTCAGGGAGCGCTTTAAAAAAAAACTTAGTTTAGTCAGGTTTTGGGTTTGAGCCCCAGTCCAGCTTTTGTCTTCCTTTGTAAGTAAGCCTGTCTAGTCTTGACAGATGAGGAATACATATACTTAGTCTTGTATGAATGAATGACAGTGAAAACATTACGACTAGTATCATATAACTGGTAGTTTTAGTGTACTGGGTGAAATGAAAGTGAATTGACCCCAGCCCTGCTACAGGGGACAGAAAGTAGTGCTCGCAGAGCGCTAACCCTCCATTCCACTGTTCCTGTTGGCTGTTCTCATGAAACCACCAAACTAACACACCACTTTATTAGCCTGTAAAGTCAGGTCCCGCTTGTCAAAATCTGTTTTTTAAATCCTTTCAGTACCACCCCAAAAAAAAAAAATTATCTGCATGGTTTGTGAAATCAATCTTTCCATTTGTTCACTTCATACCATCAGTGTGATGCTCTAAAGGAGGACAGGAAGAGGAAGGGGAGTTTTTATATATGTATTAATGTTTAACTACAGACCTCGATGTCCCTCTCCCCCTCATTCCTCTCCTTAGGCCTTCCCACACCCAGTCCGAGTTGAAGAGTGATAATAAATCATTGGTGGAGCCAGTGTCCAATCAGCGCCGTAGCAGAATGGCGTGAGAAAACAAGCGGGCCTCCACCAGACCTGATAACACCTTGCTTGAGTATCGGGTCTGCTCAACACCGCCCCAGTGGCCACACGTCCAATCTGACCCAGTCAGATGGGAGTGGCATGCCCACACAAAGGGGGGGGTAAGGCATCAATCAACGTACCAGTGGGAATTCAGCGGCTGCTTCAATGCAAGGTCATTTTAAAGTCTACAACTTCGTCAATATACGATAGTGTACGGTTCAGCCTGGAAGGTGTCAGATAAACGAAACAAACTGGCAGAAGGCATCTCGTGTTTGGTTTTGTGCTGTGACAGATAGGTGAACATTTGCTTGTACAACCAGAGAAGAACACAGGACTTGTTGTAACCATGACAGCATGAAGAGAGCTAAGAAATATGGCAGGGCTCACAATGTACTGCCACTGACAGTGTTTCCCCCCACTAGGTTTTAATGAAGTCACTGGGTGCTTGTCTACTTGCTGGGGCTACCTTCTGAAGCAAAAACATAGAGGTCAATCACAAATCACTTACTCCTGCCCACTGGATCAGTGCCATGGGAGACCATTTTGAGGTTCGACTTGTGCAGACACTAAAGAGAGACATAAACAATGATGGAAAAGGTCTGCCACATACTGCGCGAGCTGCTCTCCCTGTCTACATGTTGGGGGTGATAAGTATCCCCACGTTCATGCCAAAGACATTAAAAATCCAGAAATACGCTCATATACAGGTCTCTACAGCAGACCAGCAATAGCAAAATGACCCTATTTCTGGACATAGCCACAGCCAATAAATTGATGCCTGCCAAATCGTGCTGCGATGTCTAAATATACAGTATAATACTGTATATCTTAAGCAACACTATATACCCGCCCAGACTTCAGTTGAAAAGTTATGTTTTGGCACGCTACGTCCCAATCAGTAAGTCTTAGTAATAAGTAAAACAGCCTAAGGTTATTTGCAATGGTGTATGGAGGAAGGAATGTGAGAAACACTGATTTATCCTTACTTCAGAAGCAAAGGCAGTCCAAAGAAAACAGAAACACCTTGAATCACCATGCAACAGTGCCGGTGAGCATCTCCAGCACTCAAAGGAAATTATAAGCCCTCTCCAATGGTGTCCGCTATAACAAACACGGTAATCATTGTCACAGGAACCAGGCCAGATAATTGTAGCATAAACATTTATTTCACTGGGGAAAATGGAGGAAAACAAAGATTTATCACCATGGTTTCACAAAGCCGCATGGTTTTCATTTGTGCTAAAGAGAAGGAAAAAAACAACAACATAACTTTATAGTGAATATTTTGAAAGTGAAATCCATGGGATTTGCACATTGTTGGAAAAGAAACAAACTGCCCATTTTGTATATTGAGGGATGTTTCAAACTTAAATTAATTGTGTTTGTAAAAAAGGAGTTAGTTGAAATCAATGGCTTTCCCAATCCTTTGTAAAAGATATGTTCTCTATCACAGTGATATATTTGACTTTAAGAGGGAAACAAGTAACAAGTAAATTTTCATTATGGGTTTTGAATGCATTTCCAATGGAAAACTGGCAACTGGCTCTTAAAGGCTCTGCCACCAAGAAGAGAAAAAAAGTGCTTCATAAAGTTATTGTTTCTTTCAAAGGCCCCTAAGCCCATGTTTGAAAAGGCATATAATCACTTTGCTCTCTGGAAGCCACATGCTTTGTTAGGGAACATTTAGAGAGGCTAATGAAACCTTAAATATGTTTCCTTTTTTGTGTTGGTGTGTTCCCAGCTGCATGTGCTTCTCTCTGATAGACACATCTCCTCGCAACCCAAAATAGAATTGATGGATTTCATATGCTACATCATACATCCAAGCTACATTTACTACAGGAAAACCACAAGCCTTTTCCTTCTGATAAGGTTAGTGTCCCACACCCCACTACTGGAAAACCAAAGCACATCCCCAGCATTACTGACTCATTCGGACATGAACTGGGGAGTTTTCTTGCCGATATGCATTGTGGCAGCAATGAGAAAGAAACTGAGCTATTTATCTTTGCAGTGAATGTTGTTTGTGAGCTGTGTGGACACCCTTACCAGGACATGTGTCAGGACAATCTTGATGAGTGGAGCTCCAGAGAGGTTTACTGACAGGGCCGGAGAGGGCTCCACCTTCAAGGAGATGAGGCAGCTAGCCACCTGGATTTTATAGTCCTTGAAGTCAGTGGCTTCGTTAATCCTAAGATTAAAACACAAGGGAAAGAAATAAATAAAGAGGAGAGAAAATAGTGTAGGGAAAGAGAAGGACAAAGAAAGATAGATATAAAGATACAGATATAGAGAAAAGAGACAGATCAATCTGAGCCAGGTCACCTCCAGTGACCTGGCTCTATATCTACAAATTTGTCACTCGCTGGTCTAGAACAGTAGCATGTCAGTGAGACCTTGATCCATTTTTCTGTGTTATAAATCGCCATGACATTGCAGAAGCCTCCCACCAGTCCTACAGTCCTACAGTCGACAGATACGTGGCATTAGGAGCGTCCAAACAGCACCCTTTCATCATGACACTCAGGGACATTCTCACCTACAGATGACTGGGATGCCCTTATTAAAAATAATCTATCATGTGCCTTACTATCAAAAACAAACTATGTGACACGCTGTCACAATTTGAGGGTCGCCTAAAAGGGTCACCTAAAGAGCCGCTGGCTCTGACTTCGTGGACTAGGAGGAAATATCATGCGCGAAAAAGGAAAAACAGGTCAACTGAGTGGTCCTGGGCCATGTACAAACAAACAGTGTAGCAGTGTGAGAAGTTGGCCCAGTGACGAAAAGATGGCTGCGGGGAGGGGGCAAAAGGATATCAGTGGAGAATGACTAGTGAGATTAGAGATAGACAGGGGGACAGATAAGGGCACTGGCTGTTCCACGGCTCCGGAAACAGGGGTGCCTCTGTGGCCAAGGGGGGCCTGAGGCAACGACACAGGAAGTGGTTTTGGCTGATATTGAGGACACTTTGTGCCGAAACAAAATGTATCATCTGAGAGATTAGATTTTTGTCCTCAGAGTAAACTTTGTTTAGAGCACGCTTTCCTGATTAACCTCCCACCAAATAAGTACAAGTGAGTAAACAGTTTAGGGTGTTACCTGGTCTTGACCGGGCTGATCTCTTTGTAGTAGCTGTGCATGTTATGGTAGAAGAGGCCGACGATGGTGGTCTGAGCTGGGGGACACAGAGAAGGGAGACAAAGCATGGTCAAAGATAAAGGCCGGCGACAGGGGGCTGAGAATGTGATGCATTTCCGCTAAATTGCTCACAGGGAAGGGAAGTTAATTATCGCTGCCTCGCTGACTCAGGTTGGCACCGTATGGCTAATAGGAGAGCTGTACGCTCACACAAGGGTGAAAGGGAGGAAGAGGGTTGCACACTATGTGGAGGTGGGAAATATTATGAAAGCCCCATGACTTAACCAGTATAGAAAAAGGGTCGGTACCCCTCCCCAGATACAATCCATAATCTAGTCCTACCTTAATGGTGGAAGATCAACAATAAAATTTGAGGAAATCCTTTGTGGTCTTATTCGTCTTTAGAAAAGACCCCAAGAGCTTGTCTGTTGACTATCACAATAACATCTGGGTAATGTCTAACAGATGTACTGTAAATACTGTATGCTGTAACAATTTGATGTTGAGCCCTCTAATCAATGCTTTGAACAAAGGCCCAAAGCCTCATTCCACATGAAATGACTTGGTGTCCGCTTAGCTAAATACAGCTTTCCCTAGGAGCAGAGGGAATAAAAGCCAATGCAGGCATGTATCGGGAAGAGAAAAACACACCAATGTGTAACACTTTCTCTATATGTAATTGGGATATAAAACCTTCCCCTTGGAGCCTTTCATACAGGCAGTCATGTATTCAGTTAACTTGGCCCTGGCTGTAATGTGCCATATTCCATCTCTGATAATGGCCTTTTAATGGATTATTAAAATGGTTTATTCAAATGTTAGTGTGGCAACGCAGCATTTAAGGCATGTGTTGTGCCAAATGTATCTGACCTGATCGCAAAGTCAAACAAACAGAGGTTTAATACCCGCCGTAATTACTTCTTTCCCTCTTTCCTCAGCAAAAAAAGTGAGTTAAGTAAATAAATGAGTTCACTAGGCGAGTTAACGTTTTTGCCATTTTTTTATGAGAGAGTTAATGGAATAAAATGCACTCTCCCCCCTGCCCTCCTTTTCTCTTTTCCTCCCTTTCTTATATACTACAATAACTGCCAGTGTAAAACTCATAGTTGGATTACTATAGTGCGCCATAAAGCCACAAAAAAGATCTCACGCTGCCTCCATCTTACACTTAATGCTATAGTAAACGTTTGCAATCTCGGCGTAATATATAAACGGCAAATAACAAGCGCTTCCCAGTTGGGCAATTTACTCTTGGCAGAATCAGTTCAGGTACTCACACTCCCCTTATAGAAGCAGATTTTACGTGCTAGCTAAGACAGAAAATATCCAAGCTGATATGGGTCTATTCTGGACAGCATTAGGCACACAGACAGCCAGTCATTAAGAGTGGACGTGTGTGGATATGTGTGTAAAAGTTTATACGGAACGAGTGAGAGTGATCTCAGCGAATAGGCAGGCACTCACACTGCATGGTGAAAGCCTCCCCCGGTACTGAGATGTAGTTCTTGCCCTGTGTGGGGAAGCGGTAGTGTGGCAGGTTGTAGTTCTGTGGGAACTTCATCAGAGAGTAGTCTGTCGGGTCACAAAGTCATACAAACAGAGAACTGTTGAGACACAGTGGGGAATCACAGTGGAAACCAGGGAGGAGAGATATCTGCTATTTCATGGGTGTATCAAAAGATGTCACGCGACCCTCGAGGGAAAGACACAAGTAAGCTTGTCCACTAGCAAACAAAATATTGTGCAAATAAAATAACCTCACCCATGGGAGAGAATGAGGGGGTGCCTGCTTATCTAACCCAATCTGTCCTCTGTGGTGTTATGACAGAGAAAATAAGAAAACACGTGAGGTCATCTCGCCAGCCCATGTCATTGTTCCTCAAGCACAGACTACATCTGGTGAGTCACATTTTGAAGCACTGGACCCTGACTGACCTGCAACAAAGGACGTCCCACCTAGGGAGATGGGAGAGTTTGGACTTGGCTCCAGGTTGGTCACCATGTGTTCCATGACTCTGTCCACAGTCTCGATCAGACCACTGACCACGGGGGTGGACTGCTCCTTTACAATGAACCGCCACAGAGATGTTGGGAAATTTCACAATACATTCACCATTCACAGCTGGTACACTAAAGAATAGTCGGCTGTCTACTTGCTCTCTCTTGCTAATGCTTGTCTTCATTGAGGTAGCATGAAGACAAGAGAGGGTAATGACAGGTGAAAACTGTCCGTGAATCCGACACAGTACACATGTCTGCTAATGCCATCAATTACTCAATACTTACTCATTAATTACTTACTTTTATTTACAGCGTTGCATTAAACAGAACATTAGTATTTAGTTGTGTAATTGGTCCATTAACACAAGTAAAGTAAAACATGACAGCACTTACCTTTAGTTGTGCTTAGGTGTTTTTTGTTTGTTTTAACTGAACTAACATCTAGGATGATCTGACAGGAAGGTAACAGACCCTGAAATCTGCCTCATTGAACCTGAATATGAGCAGTGGGCTAGCCACGGGGGAACTGATTGGACACTACAACCACCGTCCAAGTCCAGCAATCTCATATGCAGTGAACATCTGTTTCAGTTTGCTCATGTGAAAGCTTGCAGCGCACATTAACCGCAAACCCTCTCAAAATGTCTCTCTTCATGCTATGCTGTACTCTCGTTCTTTCAAAGAACAGTGTTGTAACGTAGCTAATGAATGCAGTCTGTGGTCGTGTACAGTGACATGGATATTGATAGCGATCTCATGGGTGAAACGTCATTGTAAGATAACATTTCCCATTTACCTCTGGTACTCCTGGAGAAGACAGGACCTCCTCCACACTTTTGAGAAAAGCCTGGGTGAAAGAACGCGGACATTATGGAACTGTTACATCATACACATGGGGCTTAGTATCTTTGTGTGAACTGGTTATTGCACATCTGTATGTATGCATAATTGAATGTACAATATATGTATGTTGTGTGTTGTTGTGTGTGTGTTCATGCATGTGCATTGTTTAGTGTGGTTATGAGGTCCAGTACCTCTGTAAGGTTCTTGGCAGTGTCATGGGGAATGGTCCTATTGGGCAGGCTTTGAGGCAATGCCTCCAGTAAGCCCAGCATGGGCATGGAGCCAGGTTTCTTGGAGGTTTGGGCCTCCTCATGCTGACTGCTGACGACAGAAGGGCTGACCTTGGTGGTGCCCTAGAGGGACAACACATCAGGCAGTAAACAAACTTTACTAACGTCAGAGAGTTTCAAACGGTGAACATAGGATGTTTCATTTTAGTGCTAGCTTGAATTGGAGAAACTCTCCTTAGAAAGTGTTTTAGAGTTTTGCTCTTCTAAAGCCTTGTGCCCTACGGGAGGACATTTTGTGTGGCGTTTAGCAGCTGTCTCTATTTTCACCCTGTGCTTTCTTGCTATTTTTTGTACCTCCACAACAGCCCTTGAATAAAGAAGACAAGTCTACTCAGATGTGCTCTCAATATCCCTTCTCTAATTCCTCGACCCTCAGAGAAAGCAGCACTTATCTATCAAAAAGTCTCCAGTCCATTTCATTTCCTGGAGGTCTACTCTGTGTCTGGTTTGGAAATATTTTTCCAATCTTACCATAACATGCCAGCGCATACTTTAGCATGCCAGCGCATACTTTAGCATGCCAACGCGTACCATAGCATAGTAGCCTGTCATGCTATTGTAAAGCATAGTGGGCTATAGCATACCTTAAGGCTGGTTCTGTGCATGTACATTTGCCTAAAATAATAAAATTAGTTCACAAATACAATAAGGATAATAATAGTTCTGTCTGCATGTAAACAAGTCTATATACACTCGCCTAAAGGATTATTAGGAACACCATACTAATACTGTGTTTGACCCCCTTTCGCCTTCAGAACTGCCTTAATTCTAC
>JAODLI010000680.1:0-11834 GCA_027575585.1 Percopsis omiscomaycus | reverse complement strand
TTGGAGACAGGAGACACCGGGGAAAGGGCGACACCCAGACATGAGCGGCAAAAGGGAGGAACTGCACGCTCATGACACAAAGTGTGTCTTGAGGTGTGTATGTACTGTGTAAAGTATGTGCATGTGTGTGTGTGTTTTCACTAGGGGTGTCCCCCACTAAGAATTCTGATTCAAATCTGATTCGTCAAGTATTGCCTATGGCCGACTGAATCATATTTTGTTTTGATCATTGATCTATATTAATTATATGTGTGTGTGTGTGGGGAATTGGCCGACCGGTAGTGCATTTTAGTATGTAGGTTACACATGTCAGAATACCATGGGCATATCAATGAGCCAGTCAGGTCTATCTATACATAAAAGAGGAAATAACACGATAATAACAAATCCATCACTACATACCCCTCGTTACTAGAGTAGCAACGAACACAAATGAAACAACGAATATGTTACAATTCAGAACTTCCTCACATAACATGCCATGGTGGGCCAGAATTAAAAAAAAAAAAATACCTGCGGCTACTATGGCTACACAAGGCGGAGTCTTGTCGCGATGCCTTGGGAGTGCCAATATCTTGTTCAGGAGTAGTATTTCAGGATGAAAGACTTGGAGATCGCTATGCGGGCTAGTAGCATGCCTTGTAATGCTAACATTAATAAAATGGTTAAATGTTATCTTAATATATTCATATCTGAGGTTTGCAGTGATACTTCCCATATGTTTTCTTAATTCTATAGACTTTGTGGCCTTTATAAATACTTTTACCGACTCCTGCAGAATGTAAACAAGAGTTGTTCCTCTATTGTCATGTGACGTCAATGGTTCTCTGCCATGGTGATTTATTTACGCACACTAAGGAGGGTTATTTTCAAAATTTTCTTAACATAAATAGGCGGATATTTATACCAAAATAGGCTATATGTCATGATATTGTGGGAGAAACCAAGCAATTCTATGTCAAATCACATCACACATTCAGCACCCCCATATAGCCGGAATGGAATGATCCTGGTTTCATAACCACATTTTGCGACTATTTGACTGTGTGATTGGCAGTCGAATCAAGCACCTTGGATTAAATCCTCGAATAGTTGACTTCGGGGTCACCCCTAGTGTTCACTGGTGTGATTGTACACCTCTGTGTGTCTGTTGTGTATGTGCATTTGTCCTCTGATTAGGCATGCGTTTCCATTCACCGTCACGAGTCATTGTCAGCATTCAGATTAATGACACGTTTATCTCCAGCCCAACAGCTTGTGTAAAACGGTGGTCAATGCAGATGAGCGAGTATTGACAGGACGGTATAGAGGGAGGGGGAGGACTTTGTTACAACTGCTTATTAAAATGGCGGATGAGAGGATGACAGAAAGATAGCGTAAATGCGGTGACAGTGCTAACAGTAAGCATTTAGCTCCTAGTGATTTAGAGTCATGTTTGCTGTTAACTCATTCATCCTTTAGGTCAGGCCGCTGGTACATTAACTTGCTCTGGCTAGTAATACAAAAAAAAAACAATATTTTTGGAGCATTTTTATATTGTTAGTTGGACAATAGTCTAGTGGTCTAGGTGTTGGACTCCCAGCTGGAAGGTCGTGGGTTAAGCCCCATACTTGGCCTACCTGTATATTAAATTAGGCCTTATTTTGAAACCAGATTAAATATCTATATTATGCCTTCATTGATGTTGACTATATTTCTATTGACAAGTCCTCATGGTTATATTGTGACATTATTTGTTATACTACACTTAAGTTACATAACCCCACCATAATTTATTTTTCATTTTGTTTATATTGTTTGTGTATAACATTTTTGCATTTCCTTACTAATTGGAATGCAAAACTAGACTGGCTTGTGGTTTTTGAATGTATGAAATAGCGTTAATTCACCATTAGCTGCTTTCTGTGCTGAACTCCATGTGAACTCTTGGATGTTGTAATCATCACCACAGATAAATGCTAGCCGATCTTCACCTACATGGACATGAATACTTCTTTATTTTTAATCGCCCCTTCATTCCTCCTTCTGCCTCCTCCACCTCCCTCCAGAGGGTGTTTTTTCTTTATATTTGAGAGGAGAGGCTGTTTGCTCCACTGTTCAACCTCCCAGCCAACTGATCACTTCCTAACTAATGCACACTTGCATTCCACTCTTAGTCACCATCATTCTTAGTACGAATAATAAAAGGGCTATTTCTCGATACTTGATACTTAAAACTTGATACTTGAAAAAGGATTGATTGATGCTAAACCCGCGGTTCAAAGAACAAAAACCGGAAACAAACAAAGTTTGGGATGAACGTAATTGAAAACAGGAACAAAAACTATTTCAGTTGTTCTAGAGTGAAAATATTTTCAATTTTAGTTAACCGGAAAAATCATGTTATTAATCGTTCCAATTAACTTTTCTTTAAATATTATTATACATTTCTAAAGGAAATTCTATTCCGGAAGTGATTTACTTGTTGCCCCCGCGGGTATTCCCCAGACCGCTTGTAGGCTAATTAGTCTCATATCTCCCTGGCTCTGAATACAACTGCGAGGTGGTAAAATGTATTATTAATAATACCTGTCCTGTACCTGGAAAAGAGGTAGGCTAACCCAGCACGTACATTTTCACAAAGTTGGAAAACAGTGCGTTTCATTTACACATGCACCCACACCAATCCTATTAGTGTAGTGAATATCAATTCTAGATTTTTTTTCCACCTCTTCTGTTTGGAATGTGGATAGGGTTTCAGGGGAGGGACTGTCAGGCTACATGCAGGTCAATCTTGTGCATTACTTATTCAGCCTTGTGCAAAGTTGCAAATGTTTGCCATTTCTTTCTTTCTAATCCTTATTTATTTTATCCTATGATCGATAAAATGTCCTTTTAAAAATAACATTATTAATGGTTTCTACCCGGTTATAAATGAGAAGAGAAGCCTAGGAACACTGGAACGGAACGCAAAAGTAACGTTTCTGCTCAGAACGAACTGAAAGGAAAAACATTTTGCTTTTTAATCCCTAATTACAATTATATAGCATACACTTGTTGTAACACGCCGGGAACTGCTCCTTGCAGTTCAACGTTGTAGTCTTGTCTTCCAGTCCGTGTTTTCCTTTTGTTGATCAGTTCATTGTTTTCTCCTGTGTCTCCCCATGTGTATTTAAACCCTGTGTTCCTGTTTGTTTGTTGCTAGACTATTTTGTGTTTCGTTGCTCTGTGTTACCTCAGAGTTTCCAGTTGTCAATCTTGTTTGCCTGCCTTAGTTCCTGATTCCTGCCTTATCCATTTGTACCTCTGCCTGTGAATATTCCCAGTTGCCGAAACCTGCCTGTACCTCGACCACGATTTTGCTCATAGTAAATATCTTACCTGAATGCACTTCTGTCTTGCTTCTGTCGCTTCCTTGTATTTGGATCCTTCTCCAGTTAAATCTTTGACACTTGTATCCTAAGTGATTTATAGTGAGTACAACTACAAGTAGGGATGTCCCGATCAACTTTTTTGGTTTCCCGATCCATTCAATATCTATAGCTTCTGATCTGTTAATATATATTTAAATACAGTAGGCCTATTATACCATATTATACTAGTATACTGTATCTACGTCCTACGTCATTAGTTAAGAAAACTTGTAGGTGGTCACAAACCTTGCTATAAAGTTATAAAGTTTAGCCCTGTCTGAAATATAGTGTCGGGAGAGTAGGACATACAGTACTGTAACACTTTAGGTCATAGTTGTCGTAAGAAAGAAACGATGACACAAGACTGTTCTGTGGATTCCACACTCAGGTTTATTAACAACCCAAAAATATGCGACAACTGATTCTATGTTCTTTCATACCTGAAATAAATGTGGTTGCGTAGCATGCTCTATAGACACAAACCGGAATACGGCAAAACTGCAGTAACACTTAAAGCCATAAAGCAACTACTTCAGCGTGTCGTAAACATAGTATTGCAGGGAGCTGTTGGGCTGCTTTGAGATTCCAATTGAAAGAATTTCCAGTTTGTTGTTTGTAGTTTCAAGCCATCTGGAACGTTACAATCTGCGCACCTGATGTAAATTGGACAAACACGGAAATAGATCGGGCTCTGGATCGGGCCATGGTTGCCAATACCGATCAGTTAAAAAATTCCTGGATCGGCTCTGATCTTTGATATTGAATCGTGACATCCCTAACTACAAGTATTATGGAGCACCAGTAGAGGTTAAGCATCTTGCTCAAGGATACTTAAAGGTAGGCCAGGCATGGAGGTTGAACCCAGGTCCTTTCGCCAGGGTGTCGACCACTATCATCTAACACACTAACCTATTCGGTCTATTTATTCATGCTGAGCCTAAGCTCCCGCCACCTCAACCATGAGTTGTAATGTAAAAAGTCAACGTTTTTGAATGGCCTTCAGTGAGACTAATACTGTACTATAATACTACTAATACTACTAGAATTTCTGGCATAGATAGAAGCCTAGCGGAATACCATGGTATTCCGCTAGGCTTCTGTCTATGCCAGAAATTCTAGTAGTCTCAAACAATTAAAGGTACTCTCCTCTGCCACATGTTTATGTTTTGTAACACTACTATGCACGTGGCTGTATAGGGCGAGGGGTAGAGAGGGGTGTGAGCCTAGGAGAGCTGTGGTGGAGGAGTAGAGGTACATATCCCTGTCCCTTTATACAAACTAAAAATAAGTGAACATAACAAAACAGTTCATAGCCTCAATATGGATAGTATATAGCACCAGTCAGCGTTACTAGCTGGAGTCACGACACTCTCCTGAACTCTTGCTTGAGCCCCCATGCATGTCTTGGCCTCCTCTATTTCCATTTGCTACTTATTTTAACCCCTTTTTATGTGGACGTCTGGATGGTTGCCCAGTTCTTTTGAAAGGCATATCGAGAGCCAAGGCTTTCAGGCCTTTGTATTTACCTGGCCACTTTTCAGCCAAGAGAAGCTGGGATTTTCTGTTGGACAGCATTTGTGTGTGTGTGTGTGTGTGTGTGTGTGTGTGTGTGTGTGTGTGTGTGTGTGTGTGTGTGTGTGTGTGTGTGTGTTTGAAGAGTAATTGTCTGGGACTGCCTTTCAGGAAGGTACTGTATTTGGAGCATGCTCCTTGTGCTCCCACCACCCTCCGCGTCAGTGCTGTACTGTGTCGTAGGACGGTGTGTCCTGGCTGTGTTCACGCATGCTAACTTTGCCAAAGGGATTAAAAAGACATCCAAAATACTGACGCACGTAATAGAAACTCTCCCCCTCTCTCTCCCTGTATCTCTTCTCTCTGTCACAGCTGATTGCCTCCCTCAGGTCATGAGGTCCCTCAATGCCTGCTATGCTTATGCCCGCTTCTCCAATTCAATTACCAACAGGCTCTCTGAGAGGAGCCTGAAATTAAGTCGGGGATTATCAGTTTTCAGGGTGTTTAGTGGCACCGCGGTCAGCTGATGGGGCCATTTGTCAAGGCCAGATCTACTGTAATGGTCCTCAGATCCTTTACTCATTGGACTATTGTACTCATGTACTGTATGCACCATTAGCAGTGTCGGGGACTGTGGAGGATCTGTCTGTATATGTACAGATGTTTGTGTGTGTTCTATATTCATATCTATGTGTGCATTTGGGTGTGTCTGTGTGACACATATGGGTTTGTGTGTCTGGGACGCTAACTTTATTTGGCAGTGAATTTGACAGCCATTTACGAGGGCTCATTCCACTTGCAGTCTGTAGTCATTTTACTGGAGCTGCTCTCCATTTAGACTGCTTGGAGCAAACGCAGTGCTGTCTTGACGGTAAACAAGGCAGGATCAGCCGGTATTGTTTCCAACGGACAGACGTGGCCATTTCTGAATCTGAAATAAGTAAGGTGTCATTTGTCTTTAGAGAATAGGATGAGCACAGGCTGAATGGCGATTAATCCTCACAGATTTTAAGCCAAAGCCTCAAATCAGTTGTGCTCTCAATCTGACACATACTAACTGTATGTGGTTGTAAAAGGACATTTACATTTCTCTCTCTCTCTCTCTCTCTGTCTCTGTCTCTCTCTGTCTCTCTCTCTCTCATATATATATGTATTCCTAGCATGGTATAATTTATAATCAGTGTTCCACGCTGGTTATCCAGGGTGACAAAAAGAATTATTATGACACGCTAAATCTATGGAGATTAACGCCTGACTCTGGAGCTGTTGCCCCTGTTTTGCTGTCAAATTCTGTGTGTGTGTGAGTCTGATCGTTTGCATCACCTAGTGCACGCCTTATGTGCACTTATGTACAGTATGTGACTACATATCATACCCCCGGAATGCCCTGTTAGAAGTGACACTGACCTGAGCAGCTAGTAACACTACAAGGGAGCCTTTCCGCTGTGGCCTGAAAGGCCTTCAGAGGAGAAGGTTGTTTTAAAGCCTTCTAGTCAGGATGCTTGATTCAGTGCAGCCTAAGCGGAACTTTAAAAGCAAATTGTAACATCATCCAGAAGCTGAAATTGTAAGACCTGGTATAGCTTTTCACAGTGGCAGAGTTCCTCCGAACATGAATTACAGACTGTTCTACTCTGAATGACATCCTCTAGCATTGTGTCTTCAGTGTCGGACAGAGTGTACTTTTACTTTTAAGTTAGAATCTTGGCCATTTCTGTTTAGATTTATGCCGTTACTCCTTTACTATATATATATACGTATATCTAATATATATATATCTATGTATGTATACTGTATCTATACATATCTATATATCTATATAAATTATCATGAAATTACCATAGAAACCAGAAATTCTTATTCTTATTATTAAGAAATTGTAACAGAAAAATGTGGACAATTGCTGGTTAAGAGAAACGATCCTCTCTAGACAGCACATGGTGCTGATGTCGGAAGGGTCCATCAGAGCCAAGAGCTAACTTTTCTACCCCCAAACATGGGGATTACCCATGCTAAGGAAGGATTAATGCTACCATGTGCCAGTTGACAGCTCCATCATTAAGATGAGCATAAAAGTCAAGTCACAGTTTAACATCAATAATAATTTGCACTAAGCCTGTTGGCAAATTAAATTTTTCAAAATTTTGTTAACCCCCCGATGAGCATCTTTTCACTTGAACTAGCCTATTGCTACTTAAATGATTTGCTTTGAATGTATTCAGCTAAATCATGTCGTAGTACAGATTAACAGAGGGCAAGAAAGAGGGCAAGTAATGTTAAATCATATATAAATCATCATAAAAAGTCATAAATCAGTAAAGAAACTATGCTATTCTGGCGAAATTATACTATACCTTTTATTGTTTATAAACATACTGTACAGTATGTACCACACAGTTAAATGTACCATGTAGATCTGCCGAAGTACAAGTTTTCAGTGGTATTCAAGTCCATACCTTCAAAATCCAGATGCAATTTGGGTAATACAGAAGAGATCTATACTGGAAATAGCATATCAAATGTACAAAAGGTAAGCAGATATAGAGAAGGAGGAGAGGTGAAGACACACATAGAGGAGGGGACAGAAGAGAATGGGAAAGGGAATATGATGAATACAAAATGAAAAGAGGAGAGGCGAGGAGTCCCATCAAAAGATCTTAAATACAAGAAAAACCCTGAATAACCACCCTCCCGCCTTATGTGTAAGGTCTGAACATATACTGTAGCAAAAAAAAAATATAAAATTTAAAATGATTTTTGATATATGATATTTAATGATATCCGATATATGAAATGATATGATATGCTATAAAATTATATTTGATATATGATATAAAATGATGTATTAATTAAGATAACTGATATTGCTTTGGCTTTTTTCAGTTTATTGTTATCTGCACATTTGACCTTTAAGTTACTTATTATTATTATTAATATTATTATTATAGAGTTACTTATTCCCCTATCACACACCCAAAGACGCGCACACACACACACACGCGCATACGCACACAGCAAATTTACCCTTGGAACTACATGAGGACTTTGAGTGTGACTGTGTGTGTCCACTCGTCACTCAAACCAGGCTATGTTAGAATTATTTTGCCGAGCGCCTGCTCTCCGCTCCGTATAGCCTCAGGCCTGTATAGACACACGGCAGGCTGCCTCCTCTCCGCAGGGAGAAAATCCTCTTCCGTCCATTATTAGTATTGAGAGAGTGAGGGTTGAAGAACTACAAGATATCCCATTGATGTACCAAGCAACAACATGAGGTGCAACTTAATTGCATCTCACAGAGCGTTGTTCCATTTCAGATAGAATTCTGGGTAATGAATAGATAAACACTCTCAGAGGAGCCCATACTTTAATATAGAAATTCTCCTTTGCTGCTCTGGAAGAATTACAATTTGCTGCGATGTCCCAGCAGGGATCCTGCGCAGATAATCCGTGGTCCCTCACTACTCATGGTTGAGACCGTTGGGATTGGTACTGCATCTCCCAGGGATAGACTACTTATCGGAAATAGAATAACACCAGAATAACCGACTGCCACTACACAGCAAAACACTGAATTTTTTAAAATAAAACCGCCACACTACAGCTCCCACACTACAGCTCCCACACTACGGCTCTGTACAATAATACACCCTCTTGGCATTCTGAGTAAGTCGTGTGCTTTAATAAATGTCCAGTGCTGGCCAGGTTTTGTTTTTGTTTTTCCCCATCCAGGCCCATTGTAATGTAGCCAATTCTTGTTGGAGTAATCAGGTGGGTGCTGATGAATGCTATAGGCTAATACTTTAGACTGTGATGGATGTTCCCAGGCCAGGTGGACTAGGCTGGCAGCAGGTGGTTAGAAGTGGAACAACAGCTGTCCACGGTTCCTCGTAGCCAGGCAGACGGTGGCCTGGCACCTCCGGGCATGTACTCCTCAACACCTGAATGTGCTATAATCATTTGGACTGCCATGGTGAAGTTGTTCCTCTCAGCCAAACACAGTGTGTAAGGCTTTTTGTAAAGTGCAGTGGGTTCAGAGCATGGATTTAATGTGGTTTTATATATTAACATAACCCAAAGAGTGGTCATTTGTCATTGGAGAGAAAGAACAGAAATGAATAAGAGGTGAGTGATAGACGGAGAAATACAACAGATATGTATTTTGGCCTGCTATGTCTCATTCTATAACTTTGTTGTAGCTTTACGTAGCTGTGACACAGTTGAGCACTGGCTATTTAACAAAGTTGAAGCCCAAGATTCTGTCATTTTGGCGAAGAACCCCAATATTACCATCACATAGGGCTGTGCCATATCGTATTGTCCATGATATACCGGTACAATTCTTCCCTATGATAACAATCATGTCATATCGCAATATTGACAATATAGTTGATGACGTGTTTACATACGCTCCGCAACGTGGGCATCTCACATAGACTGTACAAAAAGTGGACGGAGCCAGCGTAAGGTTTGATTGAAGAGCAGTGAAGCTGGATTGGCAGTCAATGAACAGTCAACGAGACGCCCAACAGGAAGTTGGGAGTCTCGTTGACTGTTCATTGACTGCACAAGCATAAGGCTCTGGTTGGTGATGTAAATCAACGGAAGAAACACGGTACTCGGCTGGTAGCTGCGC
The DNA here is from genome assembly GCA_027575585.1 of Percopsis omiscomaycus. Classification (NCBI taxonomy): domain Eukaryota; kingdom Metazoa; phylum Chordata; class Actinopteri; order Percopsiformes; family Percopsidae; genus Percopsis; species Percopsis omiscomaycus. The sequence goes on along the minus strand of JAODLI010000680.1, from coordinate 2,297 downwards.
CCCCAACATTCTTTTGGCTCACTCTATGGGCTCACGTTGTAATTGGTATAGTTTCGGATTTGATGTTACTTTTTTGGATCAATGTTTGTGTTTGCACGGCTCTCAAGACTGTATGCTGATGTGACTTGTGGCCAAAAAGTCTTGAATGGTGCTATTTTCATATCGTCATTTATATTGTTATATCAAAACATACCATCAAATATGGTGATATAGTTTTAAGTCTATGTCGCCTATCCCTACCTTCACACAACAAAAGTGGTTGAGGTGAGGGCAGTCTTTGAAGCCATGATATGGCTCAGTACGTGTTGGCTATCATGATCCCTCGTGGCTCTGCACGGTTTATTTGGCTTACCCCACCCACAGTGAGTTTGACCCTGGTGCCCTGGACTACTGCTGTGACAAAGACAGACAAAGACAGAGGATGTTTGTGTGTATGTGAGGGAGGATGAGGATGGAATAGACAATTAAGTCCAGCTGGAAAGATCGAAAATAGATAAAATATGGGACTTGAAAGTTATTTTAAGTGACAACTGAGAGGCAGCCGTGTGTGTGAACAAAAGGCCAAGTCTTGCTGTCTGCGTGTATTACATTTAATAATATTATTAGTAATAGGAATATAGTATTATACCAGATCCTGGTCAAATGCTTTTAAAAATTCCCAGATGGCCGCTACGCAGGCCTCTACCGCATACAAATAAAGTGAAAAAGACACACTTGGAGACAGACAGGAGTAATAGTAACATACTATTAATCTATAGTATATTCTCTCTATTTGGAAGAAATCAGGTTTTGGCTGTGGGTGCCAGATTTCTAGTGTGTGTGTGTGTGTGTGTGTGTGTGTGTGTGTGTGTGTGTGTGTGTGTGCGCGCGCACGTGCATCTATATGCAGAAGTGCGTGTGTGTCTGTCTTTCCTGCTCCCGGCAGAGCAGCGCTCAGCAGTGTGTTTGGCCTGTGCTTCAGTCTCCAGCCGCGAGGTCGGCGCTGTGTGTTCAAAACAGAAGGCATGCTGGGAAACTATAACAGATTTGGGTCACATCTTGTGGACAAGCCGACCGATACCCAGAACCTGGCCAAATGCTTTTAAAAATTCACAGATGGCTGCTACGCAGGCCTCTACCGCGCTGTGTGTGTGTGTGTGCGCGCGCGTGCATAAAAAAGAAAGTGAAAGAAACAGACTTGGAGACAGACAGGAGGTCAGAGAGACAGAGAAATGGCCCACCAATTTGACAGGTGCAATTACATCCAAGCTAAAGTGTGAGCACAGTGCAATTCATCAGCAGAACGATTACATATTATATGAGAGAATGATTAGATAAGTGCTTTTGTGAGCAAAGGCCAGTCGTAGCACAGGGTGATGGATGCGACAGCCACATGATTCAATAAATGGTTGTGTACGGTGGCCCTGAGAGCTCAACGCACTGCAACTTAAGAAAACGCATGCAAACAGACAAAACGCAAGCAAATGAAGAAAACATCTTTATCAATTTTACAAAACGTGCAGCATTTCGACAACGCGCTGCAAATTCAGACACACAACATAATACAGAAACGCGTTGCGATTACACCAAAACGATAATGGAAGTGTTTCCACAGGACACTTAAAAGTGATGACACGTCTGGACACAATTGTTGTTGCCACGGTTGCCACTCATGGCCGCTCATGACGTTATTGAAGTCGTCGTTCCTTCAGTGGTGTAAAATGTAAGTGTAGTACTGTAAGTGTGTGAGTCACAAACCGTAGCAACAACAAGCCTGTCCAGGCGTGTTGATCACTTTTAAGTGTCCTCTGGAAATACTTACAATTACATACTGCTATTACATGGAGCAGATAGGGGTTAGGCATCTTGCTCAAGGTAGGCCAACTCTGAGGCTCAAACCCACGACCTTCTGGCTGGGAGTCCAACACATAGACCATAGACTATCCTGCCCCCCCACCTGTGCTCACAGCCCAGCACCTTGCAGTTTGATTGGCATTTGCCAGAGAACACCGGAATTGGCAGGTCCGCCATTGGCGCCCCATTCTCTTCACAGATGAGAGCAGGGTCACCGCCATGGTAAACGTTATGCTGTCTGCAACATCATCCAGCATGACTGGTTTGGCGGTGGGTCAGTGATTGTCTGGGGAGGCATATCCTTGGAGGGTCGCACAGACCTCCATGTGCTATCCCACGGAACCCTGACTGCTAGGTACCGGGATGAAATCCTCAGACCCATCGTCAGACCTTAAGCTGGTGCAGTGGGCCCGGGGTTCCTCCTGGTGCAGGACAATGCCCGGCCTCATGTGGCCAGAGTGTGT
>JAODLI010000679.1:2667-32733 GCA_027575585.1 Percopsis omiscomaycus | reverse complement strand
TTTGGACATGGTCAACAAAGCCCTAATAGCAGAGGGCTGGTGGGAGTGGTAAAGTATGGCCTAAAATTTCAAGTGCTTCCTTAATTTGAAAGAGGGAATGCTGACACGGCACTGCTTCATGAGTCAAACAAGAAGTTTAATGCGTTCCTCCATTCTGTGGGCAAACGCCGACTCATGTTTTCGGACGGATCCACAGATGACATTGAGATCATCTTCAAACGAGATTCCTGGGAGGCGAAGGGCGAGTTTGCCCAGACGGATGTGCACCGGCAGATTGCCATCGTGTTCAAAAGTCCACCCTACCAGGAGCAAGACGTCACAGAGGCGATTGAGGTCGATGTTTTCTTGCGCCGCATCTCAGACCGCATGGACAGTGAACCCGTCACCTTCTCTTATCTGCCACATAATCCAGGTCAGTCCTGAGTTTAGTCCTTTTTTAGCATTCTGCTTTTTGATTCTGCTTTTACTGGCCTTCTGTTTTCAGACGCCCTTTAAAACGAAATTATTATTTTTTTAAATGATGTAGATTTACAATAGCCTGTATACAAAGTATATATGTATTGATTCCAGATCCATATGAGGTTAAGAGGAAAAGAAAGATAAAAACGGACAGCCAACTAACAGAGAGACCCTGCGTGCAAGGTGAGTCTGGCCTCTTTATTGCGCCCGTGGCTCCCTTTTGAGATGGATAATTTGTCAGTTTTGATGCATGTAGCTAAACATCAGCCTAAATGAATGGAAAAGGTACATACCATTGACTCGCATAAATGCTGGACTGTAGATCTTATTTTGGCCCGTTGAAATAATATGCTAATGCCACTACAAGACACGCAAAATATAAGAGCATAATCTGTAAAATTCACTTGTAGTAAAAAGATTTAGTTTAGAAGTAGGTTGTTTGTTAAATCACTTGTTTTATATAGCTATGTTATTATTCTTTAGTGGCAAATGTTTTGAAAGACGGTCTAAAGGCTTCTGTCCAATTTTAAAGAGCAAAGTGCGTGTCCTGACATGTGAACTACACATCAGTATGTCTTTTTTTCCTCCACAGCCCAAAGTCCAGATCCTGTAGAGCCATCCATCACCACTACCTTCCATTTCTCTGCTGATGAAAGCATGATACTATCAGAGGCCCTCTCTGTTGCTCCCGCTATTGGGGAAATGAGCTACAATGCCCCCCAGGACGCTAACCTCCCCTCCCAGAACTATGACACCAGTGAGGAAGATAGGGTCATCATCAACCAGCTTTTGGAGGACCCCTTGATTAGGGAAATGATTTTCAATCCTACCATATCAACTGACTTTAATCAAATCGTTGATGCCAACCTCGCTAATACGGATGTGAACTTTAACCCCAGCTTTGATATGGACATTTCCCAGTATAATGACTTTCAGTTTAACGCCATGGTCAATGAGAGCCAAAACTTCCAGTCCAACTCCCTCCCACAAGATGGCCCCTCCCAGCCGAGACAGATGAAGACTGAAGAGGACAAATGAAGAAGGAGCAGCAAATCACAGTGGACTCCTCCACATTCCCCCATTGTTACTAAACCAAGGTGAAACAAAAGGGCTTCAACCCACAAGCCAGTATAGAGTTTAATTAGGATGAATATAATGTTCAGTTTTAAATATTATTCTGTTTCTGTCTCTCTCTTTCCACAAAGGCCTTGCTGGTCAAGGCTTTGGTGACCAAGGGCAAGCTTACATTCCAAAATACCTGCCCCTTATACCCAGGCCTCTGTAATGTCCTCATTGTGCTGCTAGCATTAGCCTTAAAGGCTAAAAGCTGTAGAGGTTTACAATCACATTTTACATGTGGCCCATAAAGCTCACAGAGAAGCCATGGACACTAGAAAGCCTGTAAATAAGCAAAATCCTTCTGGATCGAAGTATGCAGTGGACGAGGGAAGACTAAATGGTTTTGTCCTGTGTAAATATTTAATAAATTTAACATATGTTTGGGGAAAGAATTGGACGCGTAGCTTTAGGTTGTGTAGTTTAGGCAATAGTGAAGATATTTGACAAATGTCTAAGGCCTCAGTTATGTCAGATTTGACCTTTATTCATAATACAATAATTGAATCTGTTCATATGAGAGGCACACCTATCTGCTTGTTTAATATTTAATCTGTCTACATGCAATAGAAACCAGTCTTCATATTAATAGCACTGTTCCTTTTGTTGTGTGAACTGTGAAAGGCTTCAATGTCATGCTAGTCACATGCCCCAAATTCACTCCCTTACTGTAGAACTGTGATCGATGTCTGTTTCAAAGTAAATAAAAGGGCCTCATCCTTGAATATTATTCTTATATTATTTGTTTAGTGATGGTGTCTATAGCAATGAAAAAACCAAAACAGTTAAACATTAGATGATTAGTTTGAGTGTTTCCTGGTTCTTTTGACCGTTGTGAGCAGGCCTATTTTTAGCTGCCTAGGTTTCACATTTGTCAGCCTACGCACATTCCTAACTCCTCACTCACTGAAAGAATGACTTCTTCCTAACCTAATTACATTCTAAACTGTCTCAAGACTTTTTAAGATTTTAGATTTTAACATTAAAGCTCAAGGTTTCTCCTCAATGTTGTAAGATAATATTGGATGATTTAGTTGACAAACTGAGAAACACTTGATAATGAAAATAAGCAGTTTTCAAGGTCATTGTTTTATCAGTGTTGAAACATCAAGTGATCTTTGGTTCTCACAGGTCGAGAATAGCACGTCTAGAACTAAGCTTAAACGTGCTTGCATTGCATTTCTCCTTTTCTATTTATAACTTGTTCAAATAGTTTCTGTTTTGGGTCACAAGGAAGTTTAAAGTTCTTACAAGATTATTTTTGAGCAAAATGAGCTGTTTATTTGTGAAAAGTCAATTATTTTAACAGATGAAATCATTTCTCAAGCTGAAAAGATGGTGAGTGACAATTTTTGTTGCAGAGCCAGACAGGCACCTGTCTGGCTCTGCCAGCCTTGAACTTAGATGACCGAGAACCACTGGGAAACTCCAATGGCTGGCTTTCAAGCACTTTGGCCTGACAAACGCATCTAGATATTCTCTCAACATTTATAGCAGTTAACCCTAATTCTTGTCTAAACATGTCTAGTTTCAGTTGTACCGGGTGGCACGTCGCTTACAGACAATGCAGTGGTCGTTGAAAACATAGTAATATATATTCATTAAAAGTACATTCTTATAAGAGGATATACAGTATATAATAGTATACTGGTGAAAAACTTGGGCTCCACAAGCTGTGATGTCTCACATACATCAACACTCGAGGAGTGAAACAAATACCAGTTTTCAAAATCAGAGCTTTAATTTGGACCCCAAAGCATCAACCTTTAAGTGACAAATCTAGACAGCAAGCACGCACCTTGCATAATCTACATTCAGGCATTGTTGTGATTTTCAAGATAAGGTGGTGTATGTTGAACTTGAGGGGGGTCTCTGGGGAATTACTGAAGTCAGTCACTGTTAGTCAGGCGTAATGGAAACATTGAATCAGAAGAGGTACCATTTAATATTCTCACTGGCAAATTGTGTTCTGTAGATGGCAAGAATTTGAATGATGACTCACAGCATGGGGGTATACTGTGTCACAAAATGTAAAGCATATCCCCTGCATTAATTCGGTAAACATTACATATGGTAAAACCTCACACCTGTTACCAATCCAGCCCTATTGCTGTTGCATTGGTAATCTGGGGGACAGCAGTGCAAAGCATTGTTTATTGGTGAGGAAATGATACCAAATAATAATTTACTGCACTTACTGTAACATAATAGACATCATTAGGCTAACTAATGGACAGAGCTATATTCCTCAGAGAAATACTTTTTCAAAAGGTGTAATTTTATTAAACCCTGTTTGATAGCAGTAGGGAATTAATGTGGTTCAATCTAAACCCGACCTGGGGTAACATGGGATCAGTTGTCACATCATCTGCTCTGTGAAAAGGGTAATTCCAGTTAATTAACCTCATATCCATATAAGGAAAACATACTTTCTACAGGTGGAGAATCCTTTTCTAGTTGCTAGGTTACTACACCCACGGTAGTCCCCACACACTAGGGACTCACCAATAAACCATAATATTGTACTGCATTAGGAAGAAATAAGGTCTTGTATTGGCCACCCAGGGATCCTTTTACCAAATAAGGATGTATTCTTGTTTTAAAATGTTTGTGTTATACTGGCATAAATCCTCCCCTAGGCAAATGGATGTATAGATTTATTAAGCAAATGTAAACATGAGTTAAAAATTTTTTTAAACTGTTTCTTTGGCAGTTGTTGGTCCACCTCATCATATATTAGATTGTGAACGGGTAATTTCAGTTAATTAACCCCATATACATATAAGGAGAACATACTTTCTACAGGTGGAAAATCCTTTTCTAGTTGCTAGGTTACAACACCCACGGGACTCCCCACTAAACCATAATATTGTACTGCCATGACACTGCACAAGCAAGAAATAAGGCCATATATGTTGAAAGCAAAAGCAACTCTTGTATTGGCCACCTGGGAATCCTTTTACCAAATATGGATGTATTGTTTTTAAAAGGTTTGTGTGGACTTGTGTGGTGATTTCGTTGATTTACTGGCATAAATCATCCCATAGGCAAATGGATGCAAAGATCTATTAAGCAAATGTAAACATAAGAGTTATAAAAATAAAAAAAGTGTTATTTTGGCAGTTGTTTGTCAACCTCATCATATATTAAGTTTGCAATTCCAATACATAAAACAGCCACAACAATTTTATGAAATTAAATGTCTTATTTAAATATCTCCAACACAGTAAAATAACAGTGTTATCACGGTCATTACATACATTGGTGGAGTCTTCACCAAAATTGAAAAACAAAACGGTCTAACATTTCATTTTGGAGTGAAAACAACAAAAACAAAATAAATACTTTTATTGTTTCACTTAAAACGGACTCGAGATCTTGAGACAATGGTTTCAGCTGCACTCTGTGTCTGGAGTTCGGAAATTTGACTAAAGGTTACATAGGAGTTTACAGCGCCATCTGGTGGAATTGGACAGAATTCGTCTGCTTCTGAAAGCTGGGGAACAGGTCATGGTCCCATTTGCTACTTCTTCTCTATGACTTGGGGCTCCGAGAGCTTTTGAATGGTCAGCTCCTTAATCAGCTGATCCACATGGATCTTAAATAAAGGTTCTGGCTCCTACAAAATAAAATAGAAAAGGAAATAAAACTTTAAAAAAATAAATAAAATCACAACCTTAACTAAGCAACATTAACATTATAGGGGACCCATTATGAAAAACTCACTTTTTTTTTTAGTGCTTTAAGTGTTACATTTGGGTATCTGGAGTGTCTACCAACCCACAAAAGTTGAAATAAGCCTTTCAATCAGTTTTTTTTTTGGCAGCCTATGTTTGTAAACGTGTTTCAGCAAGCCGTTCTGATTCCTTCGACTATTGACGTCACTGTACGCACATTAGAATTAAACCTCCCCTGCTTGAGAATGTCTCCACCCACTGCTTGAGAACCACTTTTGCACATGACCCATTGTTGTTATCGCAAGCATTGTATCTGCTAGCTGAATGGAGGTATCACCATGAACCGAGGTAAACACTGCTCTTTTGGCTGCACACAGCAGCAGCAAGAGCTGAGTGGATTTATTTTATTTCTGACGGCAAAGTCCCAGCTACAATTGGCAAAAAACGTTTTGACCGGGAATTTGTAGCACTGCTCTATTGTTGTCGGTAGCACACAGTACCACACAATACCGTTAACACTATTAATTTGTTAGTTTAATGTCTATAAGAACATGAGTAAAAAGAGAGAATGGGTGTAGGGTTTAGCATTTTTGCTAGTGGAACATTCACGTTCATCAGTATCCCCTATCCTTTTACACATCGTAAAAAGCCAGGATTATTGCATCTTTACTCCACCTCGCCGTTCTGTGTAAAAGGTACTGTCAACAGACTGCAGGGGCGGAACCGCTCTGCCGCTTGACCAATTAGAACAGAATGGGTGACCTGACCAATCAGAGCACTCTGGGCTCAAAAGGAGTGTGGGTCTTAAAGACACAGTTTCTCAAACAGAGCAATTCAGAGAGAGGTACAGTATGAGGAAAGAAAAGTAAAATAATGTGTTTTTTGAACATTGAAGCATGTAAATCTATTCTAGTAGACCCCAAAAAATAGTGATGCATAATAGGTCCCCTTTAGAAATTACATTTCTAGTTACTTATTGTGAAACATGGATTTTTTTCCCATGACTAAATTATTCTGAAAGTTCCCTTATTCTGAATTGTTACACTGCAAAAGGGTGTTGCGACATTGTGGTCTGTTTCCACTTACGGCGATTGGGTAAATATGTATATAGTGGATTCCTTACCTTGTGCTCCAACTGTCTCTGTTTTTCCACAGCTTCCTCGAGACTCAGACCCACCCACTCTGCCTCCTCTTCTGGGAGCTCAAATGCCTGCTTAAGACAATTACGAGAACCAAAGAAGAAGAGAGAAAAATGTAAAGAAAAGAGAAGAAGTCAGAACCAGATTTGAAATTCACAAGCGAGCAGTTATCGCGAGCGAGCGAGCTATTTGATTGTCAATAGTCATTGCCTGTGCATTAAGCTTTATGTTTCTATCTAGGTCTTCAACCTACCCCTGAAATGTTTCCTTCTAGGGTGCTTAAACAGAAACTAGGGTACAATTGAATACAAAATACAAACCGCCAGATCAGTTTCTTTTTTTAAAACTTTTTCTAAAGCACATCATAGATGCAATACTTTGGTGTCTATTTCTTAATAGGTGTGCTTGAGAATGCCATGACCTAGGAACCAGTTTTAACAGACTTGTCCAAAAGGGAGAAACCTCTCAATTCAAAGACACAGATGTGCATAACAGATACTTATTTAGCCGTGTGTGATCACAGCATGCAACAACAACCATTTTATGATTCCTTCCAACTTGGTTGTATTGTCGTTAGATTTGGCATATTTGTAGACTGTAACAGCACATCAGATTTAATGTTTAGAATTTTTAGATTTTAGTCACATTTTATAAATAAAATTTTGTCTAAATTAGTAATTTATTCTTCAATAAAATGATATTATCGCATACTTACATTACTTATACTATTACCGCTCGGCACTCAACAACCCTTATTTATGCAGGCCAGTTAAGCCTACAGCACCTAATAAATGCGGTGTTTACAGTAATTAAGGTAAATTTGCCATTTGCCAAAGGACTTTTAAAACTACTTTTCATAGCCTATATATTTCAACATGAATATCATGGAAGATTTTACTCAAGTATCAGAATACAATATAGGTCCCAACAGTAGCAATGTCATCAATCTATTAGACTACACATTTGGAATATACTGCATCACCATGGTTAGTGCCGTCCCAGTAACAGTAGTAGGCATAATGTATCACCAACAGTTCTCCCACCTTGTATTTGTTGTAGATGCGCACTCTCTTTGCAGGGTCATTGGGGTACAGCTCTGTGTCTTTGCGAGCCAAGCGCAGTAGCATTGCCCGCTTCAGGTCCATCCCGAGCTTGGAGTTAAGGTCTTCTTTTGGCGTCTAATAGACATTGTACACGAGAGAGGACATTAATTTCCCGAATGTTCAATTGAAAATGATCAAACTGAGCGCTGCAAATCTTTCTCATACTTTCAGAATATAGAAGTCAAATCCATAGGCAGCATCTATGAAGTTCAAGGTGCGTTGTGTGACTGTGATGTTAAACGTGTGGTCAATTATCTCACTGTACAGCTCTCGGTTGAACAACTGTGGTTTCCACACCTTCTTCACCCGGGTAGACATCTAACCAATGGGACAGTTCATAGAGGTCAAGGAGAAAGAATTACAGAAAGAATTACAGAAAGAATTACAGAAAGAATTACAGAAAGAATGTGTGTTGTTCTGTCAGCGGGCTGGTTAGATGGCATATCTAAAAGCAGAACTGAACTTTTTTTTTTTTAAACCCTTTCTTCTGTAGCTGCCTTATTCCAGTTTGTTGGTATATTTCTAATTTTAATTCAAAATGTAAAAATATCTTAAATTAAGTCAATGAGAGATGAAAATGCTGATCTGGTACCTGTCTGCAAACGAGGGTTTATTTCATGCACAACGTCAGCGGGATGACTTAATAGTCAAGAAAGGAAGCTAGGTCTTAAGTTCATAACAGAGACATAACATAATGTATCCATTTCCACATACTCACTTTGTCATTATTTGTGTATCTGTAACCTGAAATCCACCCCTCTCCTCCCCAGAGGCCATCTTGGGATTGTGGTGGATAGTAGATAGGAATTGGGACATCTTGTACCCGCTCCCTGTGCCCAGTTTTAGGATTGGCCCTGTACTTGACTCCCTGAGGCCTCCAGTGGACTGGCGTAGGTTCTTTCACCTCCAGGGACTTAAGATAATGTTTAGGAAGACGAGCGTTTATACCCTGCTTCAGTTTTAGGGCATCCCAGATCTTTGGGGGGTATTTATGAAGGGGCATAATATCTTGTGTGAAAGCCTGCATGAATAAAGAATCAAGAGAACATGACATTACACAAATACACTTACTCAGGTAGGCCAGCCTGGAAATAGCATTATTCTATTAATATGCCATTGTTTGATTAAACACAAATACGTCAATCGTACCATACAGGGTATATCGGTGCACTTAAAACCTTACTCATTACCGATTAGTGAATAGTAAAGTACTTAACTGCTATATTCAATAAAATATTACCTACAAAAAATAATAATATAGAAATGTGACTTAATCCCATCATTAGCAAGCATTAGCAAGCATTGGCTAATATTCTAGTTCTGTGTGGGTTTTACTAAACGAAATAATGCCATTGGACTTTTAAGAATACGAATTGTTTCTTACCACGTATTTAGATAAATTTTATACCTAGATAAAGCCCACGTTAGCTCCCAAACATGCTCAGAACCAAGGACATATCATACGTTACAGCAACACATGACCGCTTCCGTGTTAACAGGATACGCCCACTATATCAAGTAGAATGATTGGATGGCAGAAAGGAAGCTCTCGTGGTCAATACTAGCTATAAGTCGACGTGTTTTCCGCTAAAAAAAACGTTTAAGATGTAACGTTAGTTGAGAAAAGTACATACTTTACTTATGTTCGTAATATATTTGGAATAAATCAAATTTAGAGTCTGAATTTCCCTCAAATGAATACATAATAAATATATAAATTATATTTGGGCCATACATTTAGCTAGTTTGCATAGGTGCATTGTTCTGACATTTTCCCTCACACATGCATCTTAAACTAATATAAACGGTTGACTGGTTGTAAACAGATAGAGAAGTAGGTTGGCTAGGAATTACAACGTTGCAAGCACAGTCGCTTAGGGGTTGCAAATAACGTGCTTCAGGTAACCTCCGTTTTAATGAAGCACGACTATGCGTAATTGCTTTACGCCCGAAAGGTGGAATTGAACCACTCTGCCGCTAGGCAGCTACAGGTTTGAAGCCTGCACCCCGGACCACCGAGGATCATCCGGGCAATATACTCGTTGCAATACTGAACTATATATAGGACGGTTGGCACATTCTACTTTCAGTTATGGTGATTTTTCAGTGAATCAGATTTTACTCGATTTAGTTACAATTATATTAAACATACTAAAGCTATACCGGTGACTACATTTTATATGCCAAAAAGAGAACAGAATGGAAAATTCAGGGAGACCACGAAGAAGATCCCAGGTCATGCAAATTAGACACATTTTTATTGGCTAGAAAATAACAAAAAGGTGGAGTCTAATAATGTCGGTAAAGGTAAGCAAAATCAAAGGTCATATTGGATAACTATCACAACCAGGGCTACAACAAATATGCAAGCTAGTTCTACGTGAAATGTATAGTTTTTATTTCAAAAGATATGATACAATATCAATAGCAAGTGTTTAATTTCATTTAGTTAAAGAAAGACTAATTTAGCATCTTCCTTGGCTGAATTAGTGTTAATATATAATATCTATCTACAGTGGTTTTAAAGGAATATAGAGAGTACAAGTTACTTAATTACTTTTCTGCTTAGTTTATAACAAACACAATTTGCCTTGGTTATCTTTCCCATACAATACACTGACAAAAGAAAAAAAATTGTACAGTAGAACTTGCATTTTGTTTAGTTAATTAAACACTTATTTATCATCTTCTTTGGCTGTACAAATGTTTAATAAAAAAAAAAGTTGCTCACAAAAAACAAAAAACAGCATAAAATGCATCTACAGTAGATTGAGAGGAAATACAAATAGAGCCCTTTAACAACCATGGGCCAGGGACTGCAGGGGAAACATATTCAGACGTTGTGTAATTTAGATCAACGTGCACTGTCCCCGACAAATACATAAAATTAAATAGACAGGCAATGTTTCTGAAAAGCTGTTGCTTTCAAGAATAAACATCCATTTATCAAGTCCTGTTGTCATCAATACATTATTACCTAGTGAACAATGGGTCATGTAAAGCTTGAATGGCTCCTTTACCTGTTTTCAACAGAACAATAAAATAAATAAAAAAAGACACACATTTTACCTAACCCATGCACCCCTTCTATTTTGGATTTCACCTCCTCGGGTTCCTCGGTTTTTATTGTTTTGTTACAGTAACATTCCTACATCAGAGGAAAGTGTTCTCAATGACCAACACCTGAGGTTCTTCCTCAGTTTCCCCAGCTGATGGTGCCATTGGCTTCTCACTATCCTCCACCAGAGGAGAGCAGCACATTTTCCCAGCACAGGCCTTTTTACACGCAAGGTTACAGGGGGCAGGCAGGGAGGGTACATCTCTGTGGACGATAGGGGGGCTGTCGTCTTTGCTGTGTGCACTGCCCCTGGTGGCCAAAGTCGAGGTAAGAAACTCTGGCTGTACAGTGCAACAGATCACTCCCTCACTCTGCAGCACCTTCATGACCCTGGATATCAGTTCAGCACACCTGGACACAGGGCACATTCATTAATTTTCAGAGGTGGAGAGTTATTGATTATCCCACTCAAGTAGATGTAGTGTTACCTGACCTCATATTTTACTCAAGCAGGAGTACTGGCGTAAAAAAAATGTATACTCAAGTAAAAGTAGCTCAATTACAAAATACAAAATACTACTTCTGCTAAGGTTATGTTTGCCATACAATACATGTACAAAGAAAGAGTGGAAATTATTATACAGTAGAACTTGTTTTATTGACCAAGACACACACAAAGTGTGTGAGTGAGTGGTGATGAGCAGTAGTTTTTGAAAGTAAGTCAATCAACAACATTTAAACGCATGAGATCGTGATCTGATTGGTGCAATTTGGAATGATGCATGACATTGATAAGTTGATTGGTGGTGTCAGAAGTTTGTATCTCTGAGCTGCTTGTTTTAAAAGAAAACAAATCATTTACTTAGTATTATACAACAGTTATTTCCGACAGAGTTATTTGATTGGACAAGAGGCATTCCATGAATGCTGATATAGAGTATAACAGCACTGGGACTTTTAACTATACAGGCATCACTCTGCTTTACAGGTTCCAATAACCGTTAGTTACATTAACGATCGTTTATCTAGCTTAGGCTGTAACAAACTGTTTTTAAATTAAACTCTCCACTCACCTGTGCATCTGAAACTCGGTATGGCAGTGTAAGTGCACAGATGCCACAGTGCACGTGTCTGTCAACTGCCAAATATGGAGTTCATGCACAGCCTGAACTCCAGGCACACTGGCAATCCTCCTTTCAAGGTCCGAAACACACACCCGAGAAGGTGTGGCCTGGAGCAACACCAGTCCACACCTGTAAACCTGGGAATCAGACGGCCTGGTAAAGACCTCGTTTGCAACTCAATATGGGGTTCATTACTATCAATAACTTTAACAGTACTTTCCATCCATATTTGAAGCCTGCTAAAGCAGCTACGTACTACTTGTTTCCTTCTGTTCTATTCTGTTCATTATAAGTCAGTCTGCACATAGAAATAAGCCAAACGTCTTAAATAAGGGGACAGGGTAGGATAACCCTAATGCTCTGGGAGAACATCCCTTAGCCCAAATGTCTTGGGTTCAGTCATCCTTAAGCCATACGTCTATCCCCTACCTGCTACTAAAACACTTGTACGTACTGTGAGTGTCTTTGGCTAAAGGAATCTGCTAAATGATGACAATTTCACCAGAAGTCCCCACCTGCGGTAGAGCTAGGACCAGCAGTACCATCACAGCCAGCAGGGAGAAGCCAGGGTCCAGGTAAACCAGCAAGCCACAGGGCCATGACCTGTGCAAGGGCTCTGGGATAACCAGCAACAGCACCAGGCCATTGGTGAGAGCCAGGACAGGGCTCGAGAGGGCCTGGATGGCAAGCACTAAGAACGGGAGACAGCGTGGCCTGGAGCTCTCAATGCACTGGTCTGACTGAATTTTGACCTTTAGGTTGCCTGAAACTGATAAACAAAACAGTAAAACATTGTATTGAGGCATCCAATGATGGTCACCATAAACAGAAATAGAAACATAGCCTATATACATAAAAAGATGGATACAAAGATTAGGTGTATATAATACACAAACAAATCTAAGACAATCTCAGTATACAGGCCTAAAGCTTCTCCATGGCTTAACATGCATCCCAAACATCTTGTCAAAGTCGTTTTGGTCATCCCAATGAAGCAGTGCTGTATGCACTGGTATAAGCATCACACTCACATAGTCCAGGCCCCTCCCTGCCCTGACTCTCTAAGGCAAGTCCATCAGAATCCCCACAGGAGGTCTGTGGTTTATGACAGGGCCCTGGGGTGGATCCCCGTGGGACTGCTATGGGCAAGTCGACCTCTTGTGGTGGTGGTGGAGGTTTCTGGCTTTGGGACTGAGAGTCACTAGATGTGTCAAAGTCACAGGAGGTTGCTGGGTTACAGAGGACTAGGGCCCCATTGTGGAATGAACCATCAACTGCAGATGGAGATTTATCTGTGGGATCTGCGGCACACCCTTGCTCACTATGATCTTTGGTTTGGCCCTTGATCTTCACTGTGGGGAGAAGAAGGGAGGAATGAATAACAAACCAGCATTTCGGTTGCGACCTCCAGCTTGAAATACGTACCAGTAACTTCAAAGTAAAAGCTGAGGTGCAACTATCTGTGATAGCAGAGCGGAGCAGTTTGAGAAAACCACACAACTCTGAAGTAAAAACGATGTAACTTCCCTTTAGCACATAGATACAATAGGCACATAATGGTGTTACCTTTCCCAACAACTGGTCCTGTCCTGTAGCCTCGCCGCTGTCCCCATTCCAAACCTAGCACCAGTAGGTTGTGGAGCAGACTTGCTGCCCCTACCAGCGTAGCCAAAAGAGGGTGCCGTATTGGGTGAGGCTGCAAGGCGTGACTGAGAATTTCCAAACAGAAAGCCACACACAGAGAGGCCAGCAGGAGAGCTGAAACCATCCTCCCCACAATGTGTATCCTCATATGGGTATAAGAAAGGCTACATGCAGGGTATGTCACTGGAGCATCCGTATTTTCTGGGGGTATGCTATGGCTGGTTGAAGGGGAGAGCTCACTTGAATTAACTTGTGTGAATGTGTGTGAATCTTTTGCTGTGTCACTGCTGCTGGTGGCTTGAGAGAGAGGAAGAGCAATGTGCACGAGAACGAAGAGTGTGTGGAAGCCGTCCACCATGTTGATGAGCGTATTGCAGACGCGGCTGAACACCACCTCACATATTAACAGCGCCAGCGTTAGGACCAGCATGCTCTTGTGAAACGTTCCCATACCTGCAACTGAGAAAACGCATGATCCAAACAGTAGACACACACATCCACGTACACGCATTATCCAAAGCTATACAGTATTTTACTTTTTATTTATTTATATCAAAGCATATTTTAGTTCATTTCACAATGATAATATGTTGTAAAATGTTTGATAGCCTACCCTGTTTATTACGATTGTGTTTGTGTAGTGTGTTTCTGTTGTGGAAACGATGTGCTTTTTGAGTGCTAGTGTGTACAGTGACTGAGATGGTTTAGACAGGTTACTGTAGGAGTCGTAAGAAGCGAGGGAGTTTAATTGCACATTGCTTAGCTACAATGTATAAGGAGCTCAACATGTGAAGTGCCCACGCGACGAGAAAACGCGAAACTACAGTTAAGGTTAAGGGTAAGGATAAGGATACACGTCAGGCAAAATAAAGTCTAACAGCAGTAAATTATGTTGTTATAGCACCGAAACGTAAAGGGAAATGTTGCCACAGTTGTCATGTGGGTGTTTATTTCCTATATCTAACAGTTTTTACAGGTAATTTAGCAGACACTTTTATCCAAAGCAACTTACAATTAATTGCATGCTGCTATTACTTGGAGCAGACAGGGGTTAGGCAACTTGCTCAAGGATGCTTACAGGTATGGCAAATCTGGGGCTCGAACGACCTTCTAGTTGGGAGTCCAACACCTAGCCTAACTATCCTAACTATTGTGTTACGACTCCAAAATATATTTTTTTACACTGCTCGCAACAACTAGGCCTACATGAGGCTCGACCGAGTGTTCTGACAATTCATCGGACTCTCCGGGCTCCGACAGCTCTTCGAAGGAGTTTATCGGCTGTGCCTCCCACTACTTACACTGTACGTCAAACTACTCCCGAGTCAGCCTGAGACAGCCAATTCGTGCTTAAAAAGTGCTTATGCCTGCTTTAAATAATAACCTACATCCTACAAAATGCACGCATTAACACTAAGCTTACAATTAATTAAAATATTTTCAAACGAGCACGTTGGTGCATTTTCATGATCGTTCTAATGCAGTCTTTGTTACTATGCAATAAAACATAGCAAATATATTGCCTTCGATTTTAAAATAAGAAAATTACGTTACCTAACTGTCGCTGTAACTTAAACCCAGGGCACATGTATCTGAATGAATGCATATTAATAACGTTAATCCTTCAATTGATCGAAATATTAATCAAGGTAGACCTATTAAGACCTAATCAACCCTAAATAGCACAAACTATTCTGTAAGAAGCGATCACTCATAGGCTATTTTTAAAACTCAAAACTCAAATTAATTATTGCAAATCTGTCAACGTTTGACAAATAACATTTGAACAGGTTTACCATTATTAGGCCTACCCCAGTGAAGCGTGCGATCTCCCAACGGGGGTGTCATTGTGTCATGCTTTAGGTCAACCAGTGTGTGTTCTCCAGATACATGCTTGGTATTTCTAATGTTCTGCTCACTTTCCTCGCCCACTAGAATCCCCCCTTTTCTAATCGCAGTCATGTGAGGGGGGTTGGGATTCGCATCGTCCTCACGTGTATCCCTATTTGCATTCCAACCAATTCAGTTACTATGACAATCATAGCAGACAATCATAGCATCACAGGCATAGCATTTTTCTGGTACTCAACCACACCAAGTTACTCTAGGTTACCGTAAAACAGACTGTAGTTGATAAAACCCATAACTCACAATACAGCGTGGCTATGAAACTCCTAGAAATATTGTGGGAACATGTGGGGAAATTATTGATTCTAGCTTTCATGAAATTATTGATTTTGTATAATGGTTTTAATTATTTTCTCTGATCTTGTGAATGTTGATTGCCCTGCCTACCCAGTTCCCAGATGTATGGCACCAATTCTGAACATCATAGCTAAGATAATATTGAGAAACCCATGACTGACATTATCTTATTCTCTCACTATTAGGCTTATCTCTGTATTTAGATCAATACAATGAAGGTTTACAAGATTCATTGAACTATCTCTAACTATCTCCATACACACGTGTAGCCTACATTTTGGGGTTTTCACACTTTTTACAATAAACATTTAATAATCTCATTAATTGCACATCAACCAGGCGTTTCTTTTCAAGAGGCCATAGTGCAAGCAGTCTCTCTTCCAGTCCATACAGTAGGCTATGCCATGGATGAGGCTGCAGTCACACCACTTTGCTGCCGTCCTTTTTTTCTTTCTTTGATAACTTGGAATAATCCAGTGCAGTCCGGTGGATCGCAAACCAACAGGCCAGATAGGGGCTGACACCACAGAACAGTCCCATTGACTCTTATACCAACATGCCTGCACATTCCTGGGGCAAGGCCGAGCCCAAGGAAAGGCCCAGTAAGGAAACCTTTGATCACTTGGCACCATCTTCAAAGGACATTAGAGCTAGCATTCTTCTTTTTAGTATTTACCAGACTCTTTTATCCAAAGCCACTTACAATTAGCACATTTGTCAATAGCTGGGTAGGTCACACACCAGTTATCGTTGCATCTTAAGCCACAGTTAAACCAAAGTTCTATCCAAATAATGGATTTCCACTGCGTCATCAGTCTCATTGATTTATCATTAGCCTAGAGAAATGGTTTAGTAAATCTAGTGTGTAAACATTACATTTTGATATACTGATGATTCACTCAACCAAAACAAGGGCATACTCAACCACCACACCATTGGTTAAGTAGTAACACTTCAGCACTTCCAACAAACACAATGGCAATCATTTGTTCATTATCGAGCAGCTACTAATTGATGAGAGGTGAGTAAACATTTAGATATTATTCAGTTTCCTATGAATCTTATGAATTCTTCTTCAATATCTTATAATCAGAACATTCTTATAATGAGTATGTTGGACTCAGCATTAACTGGATATATATACACTGGTTCACAATGTTGGGAGATGCCAGTCGAATAGGTAAGGGGTAACCAGAAGGCACATGCAGGAAGGCATGAAAAGTAAGGATATTTCCAGTAATACCCAAATACATTAATACCTATACAAAGCTGATTTGTGACTTTCCTTCAGTGAAAATGACCAAAATTATATACGATGTTCTGAAACTCATTGATTGCATTGTACACACATTTCTGCCCTAGCTCACTCTTTATGTTTGAAACACAACTGTGTGCACGAAAGCCTGCATGGCTGTGAAGGCAGGGATAGGGAACAGTGCAAGTCTGTATGGGGAGGAGTAGCGAGTAGTAGCGAGTAGTGCAAGCCTCTCAGTGCTTCAAACCAAATCAGCAGCACATTTGTAACACTAGTTATAACCACAATTCCAGACACAAATCAAAGAGTATATCTTTAAGTTTTCCTTCTAATTTCACATCTTGGACAACAGGAATCATTGGATTATGTATTTTAACTTTTTGTAAGGAACATACAGGCCAGTGGTTCTCAAGTATACCCCTAGATTTTTATAAAAAATAGCGTAAATATAAGATATAATTATGAAAAAAGGGGATTACATTTTAAAAGTTATTCAAACATTGCAAAACGACAAAGCAGTTCTAAAGAATATGTAGAATATAAGAATGTCGTAAACGGAGAGTGACAAAATCTTTAATAATATAATTTTTAATAATAAATATTTTAAAACTCTTTAAAAGCTCCTGGAGCACACAGATTGAATTTGAGTGATATATTGACATACCTATTAGAATCAGAACATATATAGACGTACAAAACATCCCAAAGGCAAGTGCACATGGTGTAGCTGTCCCCAGTAAGCACCACAAGATGGATCACATGGAGAAAAAACACATGATACAACATATTCACAAAAGAGAAGACCAATGGTAATAGGACATTAAGAAGCCTTTTATTTCAACCAGGATTTTACAGGAAACCCGTAACTGCAATAAAGCCCAAAATCATATGGTGTTGACTTGAATTAGCTTAGAAATTCAAGAAACATCAAAAGTGATTTATTGTTCAACAATGTCATTACCACAATAAAAAAATGATATCCCCATATTGGACACATTAAAACAGAAAGCATCCAGAGGGCAGACCGATTGGAAATTCTGTTACAGCTACACTGAACAAATGGTAGCAGACTACATTTACATGGTAGCAGGCTTCTGTGAGTGCTCAGTGAACAGGCACAGATAGCTTCACCACCTTGAAACAACTTAGTGAAATACGAGATAGACAGTTTACCTTTGCACTATGCACAGTAAGCGTGTAAGCTTTTTACAAATACACGTACTCCTATATTGCACAATATCCTTGCTCTGCGATGATTCCCAGTATTCACATTAAAATTTTCTTGTAACATCAATCATTTTAGGAACCCCCACATAAAACTTCAAAAATTTCAAAGGTAAACAGAAAAGCTGATTTAGGAGTCACTTCCTTCTGGTTCTATCATTCTGGTTTTGAGCCTATGGTGAAGGTCTGGAATCCAAGGGGATGGAAAGACACTTGCATAGTTTTTTTTGGGGGGGGGGGGCAGGGGCAGGGGCAGGGGAAGACTCCTGGAATTATAGGATTTCAACCAACTTATATATGATGACTTATTTAACCACAAGACCAAACAAACACCACTGCCTTGAGCCCTTTTATTATTAGGAGCTATAAATTCAAATCACTCCTTTTTCTCAAATCAGAACGATGAAATGCACCAGCACAGGTAAAATAATGGCATTGGTTACTTTTGTTGTATTTTAATAAACATTTCCTTCTATCAGAAGCAACCTTTTGGCCGCATTGGTTCTTCAAGAGTTAATCAAATCAGAACATGTCATCTGACATCGCACCCCCCCCCCCCTTCCTGGAGTGGATTAGCGCCAGTATGACCTTCTGATGAGCCTTCAGTCTCGCTTCCTGGAATCCCTTCACGAGACCGACAGTAATACATACAGAGCACCAACCCCTGATGCTACTAAACGCTCTCACCACTCCCAATACATGTAGTGTTTGGTCAACGATATCAACTCTGCCCCAGAATGAATTGTGACAGACATCAATAGTTGGTCACAGTATTCATAAGAGAAGGGCATTACAACTTTTTCTCCAATATGATGTGTTGGGAAAGAAAAAGAAAAATCTCTTCAATAAAGCGCACAATACACAAAGCTCTGACAAGAACAGGCTTTGGTTTTTAGTCAAAAATTCGATCCATCTGTGACCTATCTTAATACAGTTCTTTATGTGTAACCACAACTACACATGATTGTCATTTAGCTTTGACAGACGCTACTTTGCTAAGTTTTATTACTTTGTACTTAATTCTTCAGCACGTTTATTATACTAATAAAGTCGCAACATCACTGTCCATACAACTGTTTTCAAATTATGCATTTTTAAAGCAGTTGCTGAAAATTGGATAAATACGTTTTAATCAGCAGTTCTTTCAGATAAATTGGACAAAACCTGATCTCAACAGTTTTTCTTTGTGTCCATTTCCATGCAAAATTTGCAATGATCAAACAATTCAAGGCAGGATTTAAAATTGAGTTACTTCAGTCAAACATTCGCAGTCACATAATTAGTCATTACATGCATTTATTTAGGAGGAACAAAATTTGCCTTACATATCTTTGTGATTACCAGCACATTTTGATTAAATTAACAAAATATTAAAAAATACTAAAAATTAAAGCATTGCAAACAGTGGGGGCAGCTCAGCAGTCTCGCAGTGGATATGACATCACAGAAGAGTTGAAATGTGGGCTTCAGTAAGAATTAAGAAAATACCCCTGCATGAATAAACTTTCTGTGCAAGACAAATCAGCATTCCTTTCACTTACATAAAAACCAACCTTCCCTATGAGAATATCTTCAATTTCATCTAATCTGAATTTGGGGGTTATATGCCTTACTGTAGAAAACTCGGAATAGCAGTTTTATTACGTTCGCTCAGTCGGTGCCATGCATTTGAAGGGTGGGGAGGTATTTCTCAAATGTGCTGCAAAGCCTGCTGCATCTACAGCAGCAATAGTTTGTCAAAAAGATGAGGCTGCTTTCTATGTAGAACATCTCTGTTGTCAGAAAAAAAAATTAAACCCCAGCGCCCCCGTGTGGGCATAGCTTAATCTGGTAGAATAGTGTTTAAGGATGACATGGTTTTTGAAGTGTGCCATTATTTATGCTGCCCCCTCCAAACAAAAACTGTTTATTTTCTACCCCCTCCCCCACTATTGCCACAGTAAACCATTCAATCATTAATTTACCCTTTCACCCAACATTGATCTTATTACCAATTCCCCTGCTCCAAAACAAAAAGACCCAACTAAATATTTGCTCTAATCTGAAATATACACCAAAAGGGGTAAATCTATAAAAGCCAACCCCAATGGGGAAAAAGGTAAAAATAATGGGACCAAGGGTAGAGTAAATCACACAAAGACAAGGCTCGTATAGCTATAAAATAAATAGAAAACAAATGATTTCTCAAAGCAGCAAAATGAAAACAAAGATGAGCTTAAACCTGAAGGCAACAATAATGGCGAGTTGGAGCGGTAAAGTGAAATGGGTACCAGTGGAAGACTGAAAGAACAAGAGCAGGGACAAGGTGGGGAAAGGACAGAGACAGGCTAAGACAGAACTGCTTTTCTTTTATACTCCCATTTATACTCCCACTCTCAATTCTTAAGGATACAATAAAAGTGTCCAAAAATGGCCGGCAACCTTTCTTTCCAAGCTTGTTATTTTCCCCAAGAAGGCTTCAGTTGGGAGTAAACTACCAACACGGGTTCTCAACGCAAACCCTATTACAGACATAACAGTTTGGAAGGCCAGAGGATGTTTGCTCTACGTGTCCATGGAGACTAACTGGAGGGGATGTTGATTCCTGAGGGGCCAAAGTGAATGGAGGAAGAGGAAGAGAGAACAGAATAAGGGAAGTCACTTCGGCAGAGGTCCCTTACAGAAGTTCGGAGAGGTTCACTGACAAAGCTTCAACATTTACACACGCACACTAACGAAGACCTTCAGCTTCCTAGGTTTATAAAAAGCCATTGTGGGCCGGATCTACTTTACCCTCTAAAAAGAAGTGTCTTGCACATTCAGAGACAGCAGGTCCTATCAGCAGGGTCCAAAGCTGTCCCTCTGGACTGTGCTGTCGACCCTACCGTTTTCAGGAGGAGACTAACAAGTACGTTGTGTGCCTGTGTACATAATGAGGAAGCCCACATTCCTACAAGTTTACCCACTACAGTGTCAACAATCTACATATACACACAAATTATAGAGGGGGGTGAGAAAGTCCTGTTTTCGTGTGTCTTTGGTTAGTGTTATACCCTCTCCTTTTCCCCATCTCTCATGTTCTGGCTCCCTGGTCACCTTAAGTGTTAAGGTTCCTGATAGACAGAATGTCATGTAAGTATGTGTGGTTGTCTCAGTAGTTGATGTAGCATGGATGTAGAAAATTCCTTATATGTAATGATACAGCTTGATGATTATAGATTATAGATAGATTTTTGGTCCTTTTCTATTATCTTTGCGACCCCCCCCCCATCCCATCCATTTTATGTAGAGTGCTCGGTTGGGAAACACCCGGTTCTTCAGTCACTGATGGAGCCGTTATGTTGGGGAGGATTTTGGAGGAAAGACGCTTTTAGTGCAGCCAGTTGTAGCCAAAGCCAGGCAAACAGATAACTCTCTCTCGCTCTCTCTCCCTCTCTCTCAGCCCCACCGTCCCTGTTGAAGAAGAGAGGGCATTGATGAATAC
This sequence comes from Percopsis omiscomaycus, assembly GCA_027575585.1. Taxonomy (NCBI): domain Eukaryota; kingdom Metazoa; phylum Chordata; class Actinopteri; order Percopsiformes; family Percopsidae; genus Percopsis; species Percopsis omiscomaycus. Next base: position 11,266 of record JAODLI010000679.1, on the reverse strand, counting down.
ATACAGGTGAGAACTGTTTTTTGTTATCGTTTGATTGTGTAATTTTTTTTTGTTTGTACACATGCATCAATGCATGTGGCTTATGGGAGATGGGAGACAACCTCATGGTGTCTCTCTCCCGGTCTCCAAACTGGCGTCAAGCAGTAGGTCCTCCAGGTCTTGTCCACAGGTGAGCTCTGCTGTCACACTCACTGCACAAGACACAAAACACACCCACGTCAGAAACACCTTCCTACATTTTGGCATTGTTGACGTGTGCGTGACTTGTTTGTATCTGTGAAGCCTTCACAAAAAACAGTCACTGTTGGATAGATATTTAGTTATGGGTTGAATTTATATTTTGCAATGAATTTGTTATGTCAAAAGTTGTTCCACAAATCCTACAATTATAACAGACAAACATGTAGCTGTAGAGGAAACCTAACTACTACTGTACTACTAGAGATACTGGCAAGCGCTGGTACAGGGTCCCTGGTCCCAGTGACTCACCGTGCTCCCTCACACAGCTGCCAGGCTTGGGCATCTCGGGGTCCAGCAGGTGAAGAGAGAAGTCATTTAGGCCGTTTGGTAGAGCCGAGGCCAACACATCCCCCTCCCCCTGCTGGCCAACATGCTCCTCTCCGTCTAGTGAGCTCTCATCAGACTCCTCCAGCCATGGTTCTCCTTGAGCCGCAGGAAGCTCCTGCCCATCCACCTGGTCGGGGGGGGACGGCTGGGCTTCCTGTTCATCGGCCGCCGTGCACTCCATTTCCCTCGCTGCTGGTGCCGTCGGTTCTTCTTCTTGGCTTTGCTGGCCATTGTCTTCCTGTGCTACATGCTCCAGTGGGTTTTGAGCCTCTGAGCCCGCTAGCGCCCCCTGGAGTTCTCGTTGCGCAAGTTGCATGTCTGGTTTCTGTGACGGGGTCTGGTGCTCCCGGAATGCTGACGCTTCATTGGCTGGCCGCTGTGTTGTGCCTGTTTGGCTCTCCTGCACGTCTGCAAGAGTGCTCTGGGCCTGACACACCTCCTGCCACTCTAGCTGATTATGCATCTCCCCTCGGCTCTCCACGTCTGTCCCGGCCTCCGCTCCTCCAGCAGCTGGGTTCTCAACAGCACTGGGGTGAGGCTGGGTGTCTAAAGTCCTCTCTGTCCCCCCCTCAGCCAGCTGCCGTTGTGTTGGCAGTGGCTCACTGATTGCTATGCCCTGTACTGGAATGGCAGGGTCAGTTAGCTCTGTCTGTTCCGGCTGTTCCGATTCCACAACGCTGGCGATTGCGCCCTCTGCAGGTTGACTGGGTTGACTGGCAGACTGGGGTGCCAGCGTGGGGGTCTGTGAGCCATCGGGTGAACACTCCGTATGGGGCGGGGTTGTGCGTGAAGCCTGTGGGGGCGCCAACGCGCCCAGCTCCAACGGTTCACAGTCTGCCGAGAGCGCGTGCAGCTCCTCCCTCGCCTCCGCCGCCGCCTGTTGCGTGGGCGCCACGGGCGGGGACTGGGGGTCCGCTAGGCCCCGCTCCGGCTCCGGTACGCCTGTGGTGTCCTGAGCTGCTGGCCAGCCGGGGGCTGCCTGCCCACTGTGGTTCTGGAGCTGCAAGTGTAACTGCTGCTGGTCAGGGGGGCTCTCCACGCGCGTCACCATGAAGATCTTGTGTCCCCTCCCCGGACTGGCGACGGATATGCAGCGGCCGGGGGAGGGAGGGGCTCTGGCAGGAACAGGGGTGTCTGTGACCGTGATCCCCGAAAGCACCCGCGGCCCCTCGGGGGGAGAGGTGCAAGGGGAAGGGGGCGTCTGTGAGGCACTGAGAGGGGCGCCCACACACTCCGGCGGTACCAGGGCAGTAGTCTGGTTTGGGGGGGCATCCTCTTTGGATGGGTCAGAGGCTTTAGAGAGTGTCTTCTCTTCCTCCTCCTCCTCCTCCTCCTCATCATCCTCAGTGTCCGAGTCTGACTCCACCAGCACTAGTTGAGTCTCTGCCTCAGCTGTTTCTCCTGACTGGCTGCTTTGTTGCTCTTCACAGGCTTTTATTCCTTCTTCCTCCTCTTCTCTGATCGCTCTGTCCCCCTGTTCCACTGCCACGACCCCTTCCTCCTCCTCCTCCTCCCCCTCCTCCAGGGTTGAGTCCTCCCCGGTGATCTCCGCCATGGAGGCCGACAGCCTCATCTTCTGCTCCGTCTCCTCCTTCTCCTTAGCCAGGACGAAGTTGCGCTTGCAGCCGTTCTGGATCTCTCCCAGCAGGGCCCTCTGGGTCTCAATAAAGCTCTTCACCTGAAACAGACGGAGATCAGTCCCAAGCATCTGGACGACAGGACAAACCATAGGAACTATAACCTCACCCGACCAACGCGGTTTAATCCTTCCATCCAAAGATTTGCCTTTTGCTTGTTTATTTTTTACAATTTAATTTGACAAAGATTAGGTCCTTTAGTGAACGCTTACAAGGAGCAGGTAGGGATAAGGCATCTTGCTCTAGGATGCTCACAGGTAGGCCGACTAAGGGCCGACTCTGAGGCTCGAACCCACGACCTTCCGGCAGTCCAGCACACAAACCACTACACTATTCCCCATTCAAGCCCAGCCTCTCACCGTTTCTTTCTTGGGGTCCCGGTCTAGGTCGAGGCGCAGCAGAGAGGTATTGACTTTCAGGGCCAATGAGAGAGCCATCAGCCCGCCGGTCTTGATCTCGTTCTCCCTGAGGTCCAGGCGTAGCAGCCTGGGGCTCTCGGCGATGAACTCGGCCACGGCCACGGCACCTGTAGCGCAGAGGAGGGTCAGGTGTAAAACGGGACGACGGTCATACGCAGAGGCTAAAAAAAAAAGGGATACACAGAGACGAGGGTTCCCACCTTCACAAGACAGCTTGGTGGAGGCCAGGCCCAGCCGGAGTACAGAGCGGTTGGCAATCAGTCCATCCTTTAGCTTATGAATCCCTTCATTTCCCACTGAATTGTGGCCCAGGTTCAGAGTCTCCAGACTCTGCGTGCATGGCTGAAAATACAACAGCAGCCGCTTCAGGATTCGAAACAGAAAGATAAAAACTAAAACGAGTGTAAATGCCGAGGATATTCCCAAAATAACATCATTAAGAAGCAGCAGGAGAAGTCTGCTGATCCTAAACAAGAACACGCTTATTTGCTCCAAGCAGTGGGATGCCCACATTAAAATCTAACGTTAAAATTCACCAGCTTTTTCCCCAAGCATTGTTACTCATGCAAGTGGACGCTGGATAGGCGCCAGAACAGTCATGGGATATGTTACATCAGTGTGAAGGGAATGTTCAGGCCATTTGTGTACCTTCTGTACCACTGCCTCAAAGGGCCCGGAGCAAACAAGCCCCAAGCAATATTGGTTTTCATTAGCAACAGCAAAGAACACCATGCTGTATTATCAAGGCAATGGAAGGTTTTTCATTACAAGACTAAATTTATATTATTAGTGGTAGATTTAGATTTATTGCTAGTGGTTACTCGACTCTGTGACTGTTGATGTTTAAGCCTAATCAGAAGTTTAAAATTACATTTAATGATAGCTCCAAGTAACTTGAAAATACAACTAAATCAAGCGAGCTATACTGTGCGACAGTCCTAAGATGAAAGAGTCTTCATTGGTTTGTATACGAGTTTGACATAAGACACAAATGTAAAAATGTCTATATAAACAACTTGCGATATTACAAATTATAATTCGCTGTAGTAGCATTCAGGCATGTATGCATTTTAATTATATTTTTATACTGACTTTGTTATTATTTTGTGAACTAAATGAGATACCTCTAAATTGAGATATCTCTCACCACTAGAGGGAGACTTGCGTACCACCGCAGTTTGATAACCACTGACCAAATTAGTAGACAATTAGAAGTACAGCATCTCCCAGTCTTCTAAGAGGCTGTGACAATTAGGAAATATTAAACACATCTAATTTGTTTCCAACAAGTTGCTAAAACAGGCGGGCCATTTTTCAATATGAATTACCACTTAAGTGAAAAAACTATTTCTGTGTGCATTCCACTGGCGGCAACAAGTCTCTTACTGCAGTCTTAGTTTATGATTCTGGATTGGATTCCTTTCCCTGCACACTGCCTAAATGAAGGTGTCTTTAACTCCTTCCAGTCAGAAGTGGATTCCAGGTGCAGGAGCAATAGTGCACTGTGTACACACAGTATATTAACCCAGTTCTGATACAGAAAAGATTGGATTAGCGGAAAACTGAAGGGTGTGTTCTATTGATATAGGAGTTATTGCATTAAGGTGGCCTTAAGTGGGCGAAAGGTACACCCCACCGCACACACGCGCACACAGACAAACAGTAGAGTTGCTGTAACAACAGGATACAGTAAACAAATACAACAGCAACTGTTAGTTCTGAGTCACATGACTGCAGCGTATCTCAATATCAAAGTCCTGTGTACCAGTGCGGCAGCAAGGTAGCCCATGCCGTTGTGTGTCAGCTGGTTGTTCCACAGCACCAAAGTCACCAGGCCTTTTCGCTGCTCTTTAAGCCCCTCACATACATAGGCAAGACCTGTACACAAAGTAGGGACAGGTTAGCGGAGACTGGCACACACACACACACACATATGCACTACATTCGCGCTACATGCACCGCTTCCCCTGAGGGCAGGACATTTAAGGGAAACAAGGCACTACAGCAAAACTATACGGTTACTTTCCAAGAATTATATGGCCTGCAGCGGTGCTTGAATAAAGGGTTTAGCATTCTTTTTGCACTCACACATGCACTTTGATGTTTGATCTCATTGCCTTTCAAAGGTCTACCTGAAATGTCATACAACTCCTCACTGTACCATGAGGAAGGGCTCAGAAAACCCCTGTGACCAGGCAGGGTTGTTTATTTAACATGCACTGTAGATTATCTCCCAAGAGATTAATAACAGAAATCGACCTAGTGTTCATTTGCTCTAGTGAATGCCTCTGTGATGTATGTTCCTCTTCTTTCTTTATAAATGTTAAGGCCCATGCACACAAATATTTGGGATACAAATACAAATTTAAATGTGAATATTTCAGCAATATTTATTCAATTTCTCCTACACATTATAGTCCATTGAGATGCAACCCATATAAACTAAATCTCTCCTGCTTGTAGCAACAGGCATGAGAAATAAGGAAACGACTGTTGCTTCATTCCTGCGTACCAGAGTCTAGGATGTGATTGTTGCGTAGGTCCAGGATCTGGATGTTGTAGTTGAACTTGAGCAGGTTGCCAAGCTGAGCCGAGTCTTGCAGGCCGTTCAGCTTGTTATCAGCCAGGTACAACTCCCGCAGGTTCATGTTCATCTTCAGAGCCGTGGCTGGAACGAAACCAGCACGAAGGGTGAAAAACAGCAACAGGGACAAGGGAGGAAAAGCAAATACATTATCAAAATGAAAAAGAGAAAAGATTCTAAGAGAACATTTAGATTTGGGGATTAATATTGTATTACACATAACAAAAGCGCCAATAAGCTTTGAAAGACAAAACCCTCCTGTTTTCCACCACCCCTTCCACACCAGTGTCCTCCCGATCTTACCCAGTAACATGAGAGGTCTCCCAGACAGGCCGGCATTCTCCAGGTGGAGCACCGCCAGGCTGCCACTGATCCTCAGGGCCCGAGCCACAAAGGGGGCCGAGTGGTCGAGCAGGGGGGTGTTACGGGCATCCAGATACTGCAGGCAGCTGGTCTGAGGGGTTAGAGAGAGACATACAGCCATGGACAAAATTAAGAGACCACTGCATAGTTTTGTAAATATAATCATATAAATATAAATATCAAAACTGTAAAGAAAAATATATATATTATATATTAAAATATATTATCATTTTTTAAATCTAAATCTATTAAATATAAATGAAATTGTATACATATACATGTCGCACCAAGTGCTAGAAGCACTAGAAATCCCTGCCATCATTTACAACAGCGACATAAACGTCAGTACGAAGACTGTGTTCAACTTTGTGGAAGTCGTGCTGCTGCAAGCCAGATGGGTAAACCTTTGCCTTCTGCCCTAAAACAAAGCGCTTCGCAGGCTTCCTTTACCCACAAAAGATCCAATCGTATCCTTTATATAACGGTAGATCAGGAAACCTATTAAGTCAATCGTGAGGTTGCACTGGCCATGCGCATGCGTAGAAGAAGTATAAACTGCCCGAAGTAACTTCCCGCGGGCGTTACCAAGATGGCTGCCTATAAGGATATAATCATATATCGCCATTCAGCCTAGAAATATAGAGATATAACTTTTGGTACATATTGCTGAGCATATATATATATATATATATATATATATGTGTGTGTGTGTTATGGTACATACTGATGACATGAAATGCCCTTCAATGACACCATCTAACACATTCGCTTAATGTTGATTCAGTTGTAACTAGAAAATATTGGAAGTCAGTCATATGGATTAAAAATGTAATTGCGTTGTTCAAAAGAATGTCATGTGAAGGCTGTTCCTGGTGATTCTTCCTGACATACAGACATTCTTGAATTTCCTTCAGGATCAATAAAGTATCTGTCTATCTATCTATAGTATGTACTGCATTACTGTATATGCAGACACAAAAGTACTTATTGTCAATGTGAGTGGTTTTGTATTTGCATCTCTGCTTTGCATCTCTTACCATAATTACAGTTACTGCTACACTGTGACAGCGCCCACTCCAATGCCAGCTAGCCACATTATCCAACCTAATTCCTAGAGCACCGGCCATTACCGTCAAATGCAGACTGTACATCAGGGATTCAAGGATAAGTACTTTCCAAACTAACTTTGCAACCATGACAAGTTCAGACATAAATCGCCTCTCATCGAGTGGACGCACGTCGTGTCTCCAGGCATCCCCTAAATGGCTTCACTCATCAAACACCCGTTAACACGTGTAAACAGCCGAAATACTTATGGGATGCAAATGATCTGTGCAGAGATGCAGCTGTACTCCAAACTGCCGTGGGAAGGGATACATTCCTTGGGTTATTTCTCAATGTTTGACGATGTCAGTGTAGGAACCACGGGGCAGATAGGCAGCACCTATCTGCCCCCCCCTACCCCCTTTCTCCCCCAACCCTATTAACCCTTTCAGAGGGAGATTTGACTCCTCACCTTCCTCATCATGTGAGCAGCTGCCTGCCATCCTCGGGTGCCAATGTGCTTGTTGAAGGATATGTTTAGGTGGGTGGCCGACTCGTAGTACTCGATCATGTCAAACACAGCTGACGCACCCTGTGGAGGGAGGGAGGGAGGGAGAGAGAGGGGGAGAGAGAGTGAGAGAGGGAAGCAGGAAGTGGAGGATGACTTCCCCAGTCGGTGGTGGCGGGAGGTGTAGACAGCACTGCCTCGGGCGTTTGGAGACAATGCACATGTTTTTTAAATGGACTTAAAGGTATTTCTCTTCACAGAGACAGATACACTGTGGCAGGAGCCATTTAAAGTGTGCGTGTGTGTATTTACCCATAGAGTTGCTTGACACAGTGGCCTTATACAGCAGCCCGTTCATCCTTCGCCTGGGAATTTGTGTTTGCACGTGTCTTCAAAGAAACACTATTTGCTCTTGCTCTTGCATTTTGAAAAATGGCCCCTTGACCTCCGGTTTGGTCCAACTATACAACCCACAGTATCTTGAAAAGAAAAAGAATCTCTGCCATAGAATTATTGAGCTATTATTCAAGGAAGCAGATGAGTCCTTCACATATAAAGGCCTTGGCAAAGTGTTCGCTAAATGCTGTAAGTGGTCCAAAGCAAGAATACATTAAAGCCTTCGACTCAGACATGAGAAGATCGTATTATGAATGTTCTGCCATGTCAAAGCCTGCAATTTAACTTTCAAGGCAATTACAGTTAATTTTTAAAGCCTGTGTTTAAATGCATGACTTGAAAAGAGTAGCTACTGTATATGCAATAGGGAATCAATGCAAGCACCGATGTTATTTTGAGGGAATATGCTGTAGGATATTTAAAATGTGGTAATTTATTATGCCGCTGATAATCGATTATCGATCTTATTTATTTATCTGAAAATCCAAATGATTGTTAGCTATCATTTGAGACAGCCGGAGTTTCTGTAGTTAAACTCACCAAGACGCTTGGCAGATATGCCATGATCTTTGACACTGCCCTTAATAAACAGCTCAGAGCCATCCAACCAAATGGTATGAAATCTCCATCTCCTCCTGTCTGAAGTGCTGTGCCCCATCATACAGCGATAATCGCTGTCTTGCATTGAGCTCCTCCTGAACACCTCATGCTAGCTGGATGCTCCACCCTCTCGAAGGCTCTAGAAGGAGGGTTCACATTACCACTGTATTTGTCCTGCTTCACTGACTCGCAGTTCACACACACGCTTTTCTGTTGAAGTCTCATGAAATCCTACGGTTTCCTGTAACCATTACCTGCCTCTTGAGGGATGCATGCCATGCAAGCAGGTTACATTTCAGTTTGAGCTGTGCTGTTGTCCTGCCATGATAGGGAACATATTGTAACGCTGTGATTGATCTAAGGACAGTCGGGTGACGTAATTAAGTGTCTCTGTATTGCCTATACTTTTACAGGCTAAGGTTGGCCTTTCAAAACGGCTGACTAACAACTCGCTAAACGCACATTGTAACGCCGCTATTGC
>JAODLI010000678.1:0-11837 GCA_027575585.1 Percopsis omiscomaycus | reverse complement strand
CCTGTCAGGTGGCCACACAATGCCAGAAAGAAAAGGCTGTGTGTGTGTGTGTGTGTGTGTGTGTGTGTGTGTGTGTGTGTGTGTGTGTGCGTGCGTGCGTGCGTGCCAGTACCTGGGGGTTTGGGGGGGCTCCATGCTGTACGTACAGGCGGAGAGCCTTCTCCGCATCTCCTTCCTTGATGAGATGAGTAGCGTACAGTGCTACGTACTTATGGAGGATCTTAAAGTTCTAGAAAATGAGGACAATACACATACTGTAGATACAGGAGTAGGATGTGTAAGATTGTGTTGTGTCACCACTACTCCACCCCCACCAATCAGAGAATATGAATGACTGAAATACAGTACATAAATTCATACATTTCAAATGTGGCCTAAAAATAACAACACGGCCACTTTACAGTGGATACCAGGGTATTATATTTGAAGAGATGACAGTAGGGCATCTACTGTGAAGGCAGACAGGAAGCAGCTTTGTCCTCATAATACCTGTTTGGAGGCCGTTTCCAGACACTTTTCCCACTGTCCCCTCTCGGCATACATGTCCAGCGCTGCCATCACATCCACCCCCACCAGCTTAAACACACACACACAAACACGTTTATAGAGGCACATTAAGTTAAGAAACAACCCCTGCCCTTGCAGTAATGCTGGATGTGGTTATAGGCTCAATGCGAACCATCCCATTCTAATGACATTTTAACTCTTAATGTATCTTAGTGCGTCGTGAACGTTTTTTAATTGTGGCATGTCATGAAATTACCCAAGGTAAGGCTACTTACAGAGTCTACTTTGCCTTGGTTCTTTAAGTGCTCCTTGTATTTCTGGTCCACATAGTCTTCATATCTGCGAGGTTTAAGAGCCGGACAACAGTGAGTCAGACATCATGTAGAGAAAGTGAGTCACAGCCACAGTACTTTGCACTAGAGAGTATTTATAGTATTCCCATGAGGATTTGTGCATTTTCCACCAACGGGGCATTGCAAATAAAGATTATCTGCAGTGGCTGTTTGAATCAACACCTGTCAAATGCAACGAAACAATATCCGTCAACATGAATTCCACCCAGGATATTTCTGAGGGGCTTTTTCTCTTTTCTGTCTTGTCGGTTGCCTGAAATACCCTGACTCATGATGTGTTCAAATATAATGAAGCCTGAAGTCCCAGTCTAAATTTTCACTGTTGTAATTCAAACCTAGGCCTTGAAGAACCACTGTGACAAGCAGGTTTGAGCCAAGACTTGTCAGGTGGGTGGTCTATCTCAGTGGTTCCAAAAGTTTCTGACCTGTGACCGCCCAAATTAAGTCATTTAAATTACTTCTTTAAATCAAACTATAAACAGCTTTGATATTATAAGATTCAGTAGAAAAAATTATACATTTTATTGTTGTATGAATGCTATTTAAGCTATTAATTAATTAATGCTATTAATCAAACTAAATTCAAACTAAACAACAAAATATTAGAAATATTGTAAATAAAAAGTTTATTCCAAAATCAAGAAATAGTATCATGACCCCATAAATAGTATCATGACCCAATATAAGCTTCTTGCTACCCCTCGGTGGGTCCTGACCCACAGTTTAAAAACCACAGGCCTATATGGTCATGATTTGCCTCAAAGGACACTTGTGCACATTTGTGCTTCTGGTTTTTGACCTGCAATTTGATTCACCAATATGGCCTCGTTGTGTGTGTCTCAGTAGATCGGTGTGTGTGTGTGTGTGTGTGTGTGTGTGTGTGCGTGCGTTCCCCTCTTCAACCTTGGTTCCAGCTCCTTAGCGACTCTCTTGGCTTTGTTCCACTCCTCTCCCTCGATGAAAGCGTCGATGGCTTCCTTTATGAGGTCCTGATTCAGGTAGAGCTCGGCGGCCTGTGCCCACAGACAGGAGCGAGGGGGAGAACAGAGAGGAAGAAAAGAAACATTTCTTTTTGGGGGGTTCTGTATCTCAATAAAGCTCTGCTATCCTCTCCGGCAAACCAGCCCGCTTGTCGCTTTGAATGGAGGGGGTCCCTGCTCGCACAAAGCCTTCTCCGCTCTCCTTAAAGGTTTATTTAACCGGAGGCTTTGGACTGGGGGGCAAGAGAGAGCCAGTAGGGTGGGGAGACTCAGCTCTACTCTGTGAAATTATTGTTAAAACGAAGATAAGCTAGCTTGACTTGGGCACAGAAGGGTGCTGTTTGAAGGATTTGTAATGGTGATGGCTCTTTGTGAAAGAATGTTGTGGGCCTTTATCAAGCAGCTGATCTTGAAAAATGAGAAGAAAGGTACATTCTTGCCTTCATATAAACAGATGTCGATTTCACTGCTATTCATGGCTGATTTAAGTAAAATGATTGTTTAACGGTTGAAGTTTTAATCGTTTTATCTAAAACTATATAGGCGCAACATTCACAGAAAAATCATGTTAAGGGACACCAGATACAGTAGTGACTGTACGTTAAACTGATGCGATTGTTCCACCAGAGAGGATAGGAAAAATGAGGTGCACTGATTGGCCCATGCCGTTCAATTAGTTTGGGAGAGTGTTCACATATTGAGTTAATGCCACAAGATTCCCCAAGACCAAGCTTGTGAAGCATGACGCAATTACAATGAAAAGCCTTAATTTGTACGTCTAGCGTACAGGACGAATTTAGCGGCATGCGGCGTCTGAAACATGGTTAAGTGCTGTATCTGCTAATTACCTGACTGCACAGTACCTACAGTAGCTACATGTACTGCACTGAATGTCCCTCTAGGTGAGAGATATACCGCCTTAAGTGCGGATGTGTTATGGAGATTACATGCATTACATGCAGTGCAGTTATGTGACCCTAGATTGCAGGGGAGAGATACTAAAGTGTGTGCGTGCACTCACAGCGCTGTACTTCCTGAGCTCGGTGAGCCGTGGGCCGACCGTCTTGATTACCTCTCCTGCTCTCTCTCTACTGAGAAACTTTATGGCTAGCTCCGCTGCCTGGTAACACACACAGACACACACACACACACACACACACACACACACACACACACACACACACACACAAAGCTTATTGTCAAGGAGATCAGTGTGAAATACTACCAAAGTCATCCGTATATTTTACGCCATTTAATTCCCCTTGAAGTGGAATTGAACTTTTGTTAAACCCTCGATTCTGTAGCTTCTTTATCAAAATCCTTACAATTAAACAACTTGAGCAACTTCTGAATACATACTACAGGAGTAGACACATTAGAAGTATGTTGGAACTAAATAGCTGAAATGGATGAAAATACTCACCCAGTCCGTGAACAATGGATTCTTTTTGGGAACGGGAAGGCTTAATATTGCTATAAGGAAGCTACAGAGTTAAGGGTTTAACAAAAGTTCTGTTCTGTTTTAAAGCCTAGGATAGGTTGGCATATTTGCAGCACCGTCACAAAACACAACTGCACTTTGTATTTAAAATCTATAGGTCTTTTTGTTTTAACCTTTGAGCTGGGTGATGTTTTGTATGCTATGTTAACAATAATAAAATATAAAATGGCACTGGCCTTATCCTTTAAAATGGCAATCTGACCCCTTTGTGCTTTAATCAACAGGCATGTTCATAACACAGAGAGTCTATATTAAACAATTTATTTTACGCTGCCTGCTATGCGGCCAGTCAGTTGAGGCTGTGAAGAGCACAGGTTGAGCCTAGCTCCTACCTTCAACCAGCATTTCTCCATCAGGGCTGTGTTGGAGCTGTTGGTGACCTTAAGGTAACAATCCACAGCGCGGGAGTATTCTCCTGTCCGCTCCCACTCCCTGGCCTGGTCCACCACGCCCTCCACGCCTCTACACACACACACACACAACACACACACACACACACACACACACACACAATCTGAGTAATCTGTAGCAGCAGAACCACTGTCCCAGAAAACTGGTGACCTAAAAGGTACACTCCCCAATTGCTTTATAGCACCTCAGATCCCCATATTTTTGAACGGTGCGAGTCTAAAAGATTTGTAGGAGGAGGCGTAGAGAGAAGTGCAAGCCACTCATGTGTGGGAGCGGCATGCAAGTAAAAGTAATAATAAATAATAAATAAATAAATAAATTGGGTTTTAACCACAGATGTCATTTCAAATCGAGGAGCATTCCTTTATTGTACATGCAGGGCCTACACTGAAGTGAGCTTCCAAGTAAGAGTGAAAGTGAATGATTTATTAGCGAGCTAGAAATGCGATTGAGGATTGCCTTGTACCCAGTTAAGGGCAGAGCTGAACACAGAATAATTTACACTTTTTAGTCTCTTATTTTCCCTCTTTTTCCCCTTTCTCTCCCAGCATCCTTTGATGTTTTCCCCAAAAGTCATTAGAAAGGGAGAAGAGATGAGAGGATAGCGGCTGCATGCTGGGAGCTCGCTGGCTAATGAGCAGCCACTCGTTATGCGCTTTAATTTAGGATTTAAAAAAAAGGAAGCCATGTTTTAATAAAGCATCAGACTCACTCTTTGTGCATAGATTATACTGTACTGCCGGGTTGTGAGAGGCACGTGTAAATTGTTCATTGCAGAGTTTGTTTTTTTCCTTTGGGGGAAGATTCTGACCAGAGGACGCCGCCACAGGCAGATTGAATCATGGGAAATATTCAAATTGCACCCAAACAGCAGCAGTATTTAGGATGAGGTTGTTGTGTACTGTAGGAAACCTAATGAATATCAAATAATGACCCACTGAAAAGCAGAATAACATGCTGTCAAAAGAAGTCAGTTACATAGTTCATAATTCCCTCATTTTTGTGGGGAATACTTAATACTTAACTATACTTTAAGGTGTTTTTTTTTTTTTTTTATGAGATAGGATTGGAAAATAAGATGGGCTCGATTCGAAACACCATGATTTAGACCTGTTCACAAGATGATTTAAAGATTTCAAATCTTTTAATTTGATTCCTTTCTTTTCTCCTCTAGCCTTCCTCCTCCACTTCCTCCTAAAGCCTCTCACCGTGTGCCCTTCTTGGCTGCCTCCTTCTCGTACTCCTCCTGCAGAAAGGAGAGCTTGTTGGGGAGGTACTCCTTGCAGATACGCATGGCATCACTCCACATCTCAGCGTCCTTACAAAAAGCACATAAACAACATAAATAACAACAAGCAGCCGGAAGCAGCCAGTAAAATTAAAGGGAGGTTGCTCGCCAGCATTGTGCTCCAACATAACATGTGATGTAATTCAAAAGTTATCCTTGCTATGTTAGCTTTGATATACTAGACTGATGCTAGATGACCACACCCACATTAGTATTGCGAACATTAATTCGCACACAAAGAATGCGATAAATTAGACAGGACAAGGCAAATAAGCCGGGAAGAAAGAAAGCGAAGGGGAATGAGGATCAAATTGACATTGCGACTTGGAACAAACTGACCGAATTAGTATTAGTTTGTTCTGGAAGTACTAGGTTGATCTGGTTGTGTATCTTAAGCCTCATGGTGGAAGGGATGTGATATGATAAATTCAGATCTCCAAAGCCCAGACTCGGTGTTGTGCCATAATATGCATATCACTAGCCTGGTATAACCAGACCCAACTTCACTTTGTGAATAAGGTCTGGCCACCCTCGATTGGCGATTGCTTGCAGTCGTTGCATTCTAATGGGCGTAGACTAATTGGCCTAATTTTAAAACCATTGGAGAAGCCTTTAACCAATCGGCATTGAAAGCGATATAACGTATGTTGTATGTACTTTCTTGCCCAAAATGAATAGTTTTAGACATTGTTCTTGCTCCGGCTTCAATTCTTCGATATTCCCTAGTGTTGCAAATGCTCGCATCGCTTAATCTACACTCTACCACCGCCACCATTGTTAGAACTACATTTCAAAAGGAATGCTTGACTTTAATGTGGTCGCACCTAACCACCCCCACTAATCGCTAATTGGCCTGCCCTTAAAAGCGCCAGTGCAATTGCTCGTTCCCCCCCCTCCTTGTTTAACTCTTCGAACTAAGTGACATATGGGGGAGGGTGTTGGATTTCACGGCAGGGGTGCATATTAAACCTGGCCCATGATAAATCCAAGTCAATGGCTGGAACTAGTGTGAGAAACTACGTAGCCGGAAGTTTTTTTGTTTTTTTAATTTGTTGGACTCCACCCTACTGTACCTTGTCTTAAAGATGAGGTCTAATGGTTTCCATGCCAAAGTATATTTTGACTCTGGTTTCTAAATTAGACACTAGCCATTTGCTTTATTTATCCTAGTTTTTAGGAGATTTATCATGGCTTTTGAAGGCTTAAATGGTTGCCCATTGAACTGTATTATAATCCCAGAAGTGCTTGTTTCTAATAAAGCTACTGTATCAGTGAGGTTGTGCTACACACCAATATAAATGATGGGAAACAAACTGGGTTAAAAAAACAAGTGAACATATCCTTCAAATAAATACATGTTTAATTAGTAATGATTTTTAGATGTTGACAGTATACTTAGAACACTAAATTACATTATTTCAGGGTTTTCATGACTATACCAGGCACTAAAAGTAAACTCTGTGCGATTCTTTCAATGTGCACAGTCAATAACTTCAACAATGAACTACCTTTGTGTTTGTTTGTTTGTAGTTGGTCCAAAGAGTGTGTGAGCCCTTAAATCAATACAGTTATATAGTTACCTTGTAGTACTTAACAGCCAATTCGGGTGCCTGGGCACGAAGCAGGAAGCTCTCAGCCTTCTGGAAATCCTTCTGTTCGAAGCAGAACTTGGCCTGACCCACCAGAACCTCACCCACACTGTCTGGGTCGTGACCCTCCGCTACCCTCTGAGCACTGGTCCAATCCTGGTTATGCATGTACCTGGAAAGGAGTCCGTATAGAAAGATGTGTCAATGATTATAGAACTATAGAATTGCCTGATTTGAATGTTGCGCACCTTTAAACAACAATCTCCGTTCTCTAGATATTGGAACTCAAAACACAGAAGTGGAACAGAGGGAAAAGAGGTTCAGAAATTGAAACAAACTATGTATCTTATCCAGTATTAACTGGAAGTATGAACCATGTAACTGCATCAGTAGAAGCACTAAACTAGCTAGTGAATGCAACTCCTTCTCAACTAGTGACTAGTTAACTAGTGAAACTGGTTTAACACATGGCTGGAACAAACATACATCTAACTAAAACTACATCTAACTGAAATGTCACTGTTTCACCTCTGAGAACACCCTATGTCATAGAACACATATTTTGAGCCATTAGAACTTATGTCCTATAACACAACTCTCTCACAGACTGTAGCCTAGCTCTCTGCAGTGCTGCTACATAATAGCGCAACAGCATTCGGTGCAGTTCACTACAGCAACCAGAAGAGATCAAAAGGTCTCCTTGACAGCGCTGCTACTGTACCTGTGGCACTGCCTACTTGATAAACACAGACACACACACGCACATACAAGAGCTGGGTGTTTTAAGAGTGATGAAAAAGAGTCCAAGAAAGAGCCTGAGAGAGCGAATGTGCGCGTGCGTCTAGCGCTAGCTTTAATAATCCATGTGCGTGGGGATGCACCACTGCAGGCAGGCAGCGGTAGCTGTACCGTGCCTTACTTCTCAAGTTTACAGACACTCTGGGAACCATTCCTTGAAGCATTGCAGAGTGCAGTGAAGATTTAAAAAAAAAAAAAAAAAAAAACTCAACTTTTTTCTAAAGTTCCATGCAAACCATGAATTTCTTTAAATGCTCACTAAAGTGAATCTAAATAATGATTGTTCGTGGTTTTTTTTGTTTCTTGATGACCGAGTCTGCACACGCTGCACCTCTGTGGTTAGCAGACCAGTACTTAAGGTTGAATTACCTTGCAATGCTAACAAGAATAAAGTGAGACCGGTGGCGTTAGACGGCCCAAGTCTATCTGTGGTTCCATTTTAGAGGTTGTGCACAATTTAAAATGTCTGTGTGGGAATAAAAATCATATTCTATTGGAATATTTGGCTGACACAGTGACTTTGGAGGATATTCTATGGAACCAACATGTGTGTTTGTCCATTTTCACGTCTCCAGAACCAGGTATGTTGTTTACGGTTGGTTTATCACACTTTATGGCCTATAGTTCAAAGCATGTGCATGCCAACATCAACTCTAAGAATACAGAGTATGCTGGAAAGTGATGGGTACATTTTGTAATGTGGGCCAAATAATAGTACACAGGGTACAAGGCAGTCTGCTCTTTATTACACGACTGACGGCCACAATCACACTGACATGAGATTAAATGTTTGTGTGTGACATTTTTGCATTCATTTTAAGACATGTGCATGACAGACTAGAAGGTACTTCTATTTTTCCTTCTGTAGGTTTTTGGGAGATTTTCCTCAAAGTGATCCTAACCTTAAGTTAAGGTGATCTTAACTTTATTTATATTTATACACCTAACCTAATCTATATTTTATCCTAAACCTTAACCGGATCAGCAATTGTCTGTCAATGTTTAACCTGGGTCTGCCTTCGCCATCCTAGCAAATTGGCTTCCTGTTCACTCTCAGCTAAACTTGTCATTGTCCTCGGTACTTACATGAGCACGGCTTCCTTGGGCTTCCCGGCTTTGATGAACTCGCCCTCCGCCTCGGTGAACTTGCCCTTGAAGTGGAAACATTAGCAGCATACAGGATTAGTGTCATACCCTTGACATTTACTGGCTGGAGGATACTGTACGTTGTAGTTGATTGGGGCCGTGGAAGGAAGTTCTCAGCAAAGGCCACTGGGTGACCTTAGAGGATAATGAGTTTGTCAAGTTTTGAGAGGTAGACGCGAGCAGCGGCAAACTGTACAGTGAACAATGATTGAAAGGGTTCTGATGTATGGATAGACCTGCGACGAATCCTCTCATATACGATCCAGTGGTGTGGATTTTGGGTGTCTATCTCTTTTTAACATGAGCTAATGTTCGCTAACGTATGAATAGAAGTGGTATAGCGGCCATGGCGTGGCTCTATGAGGTGCGAATGTGTCGTACAGTATTTACCTCATCCTCCAAGTACATGGCGTGCTTGATGTGGATTTCGGGGATCTTGTGTTTGCACGAAATGCGGGCCAGGTCGAAGGCAAAGTCAAATGTGCTGAGGAGGAGAGGATGAGGGGGACTATGAAGACAGTTCATGATCGACTGGGATACTGCAGATTTGCATTTCTCAAGTCAATACAAACATTGATCCCATGCAGTGTGTCAGTTTCATTATTGACAATCATTTAAAAAAAACAATCCATAACAATGTCCATTTCATCGTAATTTATCACAGATTGACATAGTATACTAATCATTCAGCCAATTAAAGCCTTTCCATTCGTAGTTCGGAGAGTTTATATATTCTTGTGTCTAGGCGTGACATTACAGGCCAAATAATAAGTAATAAGCACCCTGATTTGGCCCATGTAGTCCGCACACTGTTTGGTTTTTAACTGATCAGTTATTACTTACTTGTAATAACTGATCAGGCATTAGCCAAAACGCCTAAACTAGAAAATGATATACTGCAGCTTGAAAAAATGTCAGTAAGAATGAAATGTGCAACCCTTAGTAATAACAGCTAATAGAGTGGCATAAACATGGCATAACTGTGGGAAATAACCACCAATGACAAATGCAATATAACCCATATTTGACCTTCACATGTTGATGCTTCACTCATATCTGCTACATGTCAATATATATATATATATATATATATAGCTGTTTTTCAGTAAGTAAGCATCAGAGACAGACATTTGACTGACCAGTTATTAGCAGCAACATCAATGGAATGCTCCAACAGTCCAAACTTGCTGAGCAGCTTGACTGCTGCTTCGCCTCCCAGGCTCTTAGCCCACAGGTAGGCGACCTGCTTCTGGGCATTGGCCCCTCCGTGGCTCTTAGCCACCTGACACACACACACACACACACAAACACACAACGGGGAGAGAGATAGGGCAGAGCTGATAATTATAGTCACATACATCTTGGTGCCTTACCTTACCTGAAGAGAGAGAGAAGCTCAGCGAAGAGAGAAGCTCAGCGAAGAGAACGGCGATACCAGTGCAATCAAAAATAATATTTTGAAAGGGTTTGAAAGGGTCTAAAAGCTTATATTAAAGCTTCTCGTATTTATTTTTGTATCAAGTTACCTTGCTTTATTTTTTAGTTAGATTGAACGGTTTATTTATGTTCTCTAATTTAAACATGCAAATTAGCCGTGG
The DNA here is from genome assembly GCA_027575585.1 of Percopsis omiscomaycus. Taxonomy (NCBI): domain Eukaryota; kingdom Metazoa; phylum Chordata; class Actinopteri; order Percopsiformes; family Percopsidae; genus Percopsis; species Percopsis omiscomaycus. The sequence continues at coordinate 1,666 of JAODLI010000678.1, read as the reverse complement.
CCTGTACAGTTCAGTGGAGTTGTGCTCGTTAAGAGCCCCTGTGGCTCCCTTTGAACAGCTGTGCTGTGTTGTCAGCTTACACCTTGGTGGAGTTCAGCCTAGTGCCCCCAGAAGAACCCCAGATATTAACAGCTTGTTTGGAAACAAAACTGCATAAGCGTAAGGGGGACTTGTGAAATATGGGGATAATATGTACACGTGTATGCACACAGAGAAAAGCATAACAGACTCATAGACACCCACAAATACCAAAGTCAATATTAACCAAATAGAAAGGGATTCTGGAATAATTAAATTAGGGAGACATATCTAAAAATGAATGTGTCCAAAATCTTGAAGCCCAAAAGACACTGGTTCTCATTATTAATATCATTACTTTTAATCTAATGCCATTATTCTTAAAAGGTTTCGGTTTCAGATACGGCCATACCCTGTAAGCATCTTCCCACATGTCGGTGACTCGGTACATGCGGACGGCAGACTTCCAGTCCTCTGCCTCCATGTAGTGGTACTCTGCCTCTGAAAACCTGGCCTCTGCTTCTAACTCCTAGAAGACACAGACGCGACATCCATATGTAAACCTACCCAGCTACTGTACCCACTAAATACCAGTCTAATTATAAAAACAAATGTCCATTTCAATATTTATCACTTATTGAGGTCCACCAGAGAGGATAGGCAGAAATAGAAGATACGCACACTACTATAGCAATAGTTGCCTATAGCAATCTAATTATAAGTTGGCAAAATTTGGAAAAATATACATGATACTCAATCATAATGGAACTTCTTGTTGTCTCCAACAACAAGAAGTTCCATTTATAACCAATAACAATACTGCCATGGTGGCAAAATGACACCCAATTTCAATCAAACGCTGGGTAATTTTTACTGTGGTAGGTGTGTTTGCTTACTCTGGCAGGAAGGAAAAAAGTCATTATTTGTAAGCTCCTCTGATGATAAAAATAAGAATAAAATTAAAAGGTGTTTAATTTTCTTTAATTCAGAAAATAGGATGGTCCACCAGCCATCTTAGGTGGCAACTTGTTTAAATAAACAGCAGATGTCTACATCTCTGTAAATCAAAGCCCCAGGTGTTTTGAGTTAATGTGGCTGATCAGACTTCATCTCAGAACTGTGTGGTCGTGTACAGACCCCTCTTGATTGACATCTCTCTGACTCTCCTATGTCAGTTTTGTTGTACCTGGAACAACTGATACCTTCTTTATGACTGGTTCTTTTGAAAACCAACAATCCTTGGTTGTTTTATAAGCAGTTTGCAGACCTCAGCATATATGCAGCATCGTTACGGCCAGTTTAAACCCTAGGAGAGATCTAATTAGCCCAAATAACTGAAAACACCTGTTATGTGGGGGTGTTTAATGAGGGGCTTTAAATCTGGCGCACGTGTGAGCTGTGGGTCTTTACCTTGGCCAGGTGCACGTGTGTCTCACTGAGGAGGTCCGGGTGGTGTTTGGCCACCAGGCGGATCATGTCCTCAAACAGCCTGTTCTTCTTATACATGGTGATGGCCAGGTCTGGCTGATGCACTGTGGCATATAGCCTGTACACACACACACACACACACACACACACACACACACACACAGAATGTATAGGTTCGGTACCATCCTAACTATAGTGGAAGATGAGCATGAAAACAAAG
>JAODLI010000677.1:0-11840 GCA_027575585.1 Percopsis omiscomaycus | reverse complement strand
CACACACACACACACACACACACACACACACACACACACACACACACACACACACACACACACACACACACAAATGTACAAAGACTGCAATTGGGGAGGCAGAAACGAAAGAACACTTATTCCACAAAAGAAAGAAAGAAAAAGAAAAACTAAATCTAAGAACATACAAAAACTGCAACTAGAACTAGAACATTTAGCTATTTCATGAAAGAAAAAAAGAAAAAAGAAAGAAATAATCCCTGGACAAAATATTACCTCTGTATAAATACATGTATAAATACATACACTGTATATGGAAGTACCAGGCCAAAACAGGAGGGTTTAAAATGCTTATGAAATCACAGTTAGATTAGCCATTAAATCTTAGACACTATACTTTAAAAGAAGGTGTAGGTTGGAAGCAGTGAACAGGCAGTGTATGTATAAAACAGTCACATTAACAGAAAAAAGGACATATGTAGTTCCCAGCTGTTGTAACTTCAACACAGGAAGTTGTAAATTACCCATCTGTCCTTGGAGAAACCTTGACAGATAGCCCTGGCCAATCAGTGTTGTATAGCTGTCAGACCCAGCTTTCAGTGGAGATTAAATGATGGGACATGAAGATGCAGTAGGCAACTTTAGAAAACAAATTTGAAGTTCATTTTGAAATTCTAAAGGAATTTGTAAGTATTTGAATTTTAAAGCAAACATAAAAGTTCCCTTTTTCAGGGTCATAACTGGTGCTATAAAGGACAGGTGCTGCAAAGTGGGGATCCATAGACGTTTGTGCATTCAAAAGGATTTTGGTTTTATTTCCCTTCATTAGAAGATGCATGCACTGCGTCTAAATGATTTGTCATTGTCTGAAATATAATGTGTTTATAGGAGGCTTACACCTCATAACAACACACACACACACACACACACACACACACATACAACAAACCAATCTGTCAGGGATTCTAATTGATACCAACTGTGTCTGGATGTTATAGTTTGAATAATTAACATTTTTCAGAATGCTACATCAACATTGCGTCACAAGTCTGAGCAGTAACCTTATGTGGAGAATTATACTAAACTCAAGTTCCCCATGAATGGTTAAAAGAACATTTAGATTAAACAGAGACAAAAAGAGCTCTCTCTTGATCTTTCACATTTTCTATTTTCATATTTTCTGTATGGTTAGAATGCACCCATGACTGTTTATATGTACTGTATGTGCATAGTAAACGTTTAGTACACATATGAATGCAAATGTGTGTACAGTTTGTGTGTGCATACTGCACATATGTTGTGTACCTATTTTGGATTAAAGAAACCTAACATCCCATGTACATAGTTCATACAAAAGTAGCAGATAAGAAATTAAGCACTTTAGGCAAGTTTATAAAGTTGATATTCTGAATATAAACAATAGCCAGACTGACTACGAAAGATGCAAAATATTTAATACGTGTGTCTCTGAAAACAGTGCTCACCCCTACATACTGTAACCCAACAATTTGTACTTGTACCTTACCTGCTCCTACTCCTAATACTTATACTTACTGTTACCCAACCTACTCATAAATACTTACCTGCTCCTACTCCTAATACTTATACTTACTGTTACCCAACCTACTCATAAATACTTAAATACATAAATACTTAACATTAATATAATATGGTACCCACATTTGCTCCTAAAGCATATACTTACTGTAACAATGACAATATTGAATTGGTAAATGCATGATGAAGGGAGATGCTACAGTAGGCCCTGCTAGCTTAATACCTAGCAGGGGAGGTCCTTGTGCCTGTGTACGTGAATGAGGGGAGTACACGTTTTATGTGCATGCATCCATATAATAGAAATAGTACGCACACACACACGTACACTGGCTGCTGAATAATAATCTATGAGAAAGAGAGAAGGAAAGAGAGACTGGAAAAAAAACAAGTGAAAAGCGAATTGAGAGAACAGGACAAGAGTAAATGAAGGAGGGATTATTTATGAACGGGTGCAGTGGAGAGAGAGAGAGAGAGAGAGAGAGAGAGAGAGAGAGAGTCCTCTCCAGTCATAGCTGTGCACCGTGACATCCCTCTGGTTCCCATGGCAACCCAGCCTGTCAGTCGTAGGCCCAAGCACAGGCACCGCCGAGAGACGGCCAGAGAGATAAGAAGACAGATACACAGACAGGAAGACTAAGAGAGGCCGAGACGGAAAGAGAGACAGAGACACAAACAGACCATTGGAGAGACACATAGATAGACAGACAGGTAGAGAGAAATAGACATACAGACAGACAGGTAGAAAAAGACACAGACAGACATTTAGAGAGACAGACAAACAAGAGAGGGACACAGACAGGCAGGTAGAGACACAGAAAGACAGGATGTAAGACAGACAGACAGACAGACAGGTAGAGACACAGAAAGACAGGATGTAAGACAGACAGACAGGTAGAGACACAGAAAGACAGGATGTAAGACAGACAGACAGACAGACAGGTAGAGACACAGAAAGACAGGATGTAAGACAGACAGACAGGCAGGCAGAGAGAGACACAGACAGCAGGTAGACAGACAGACAGAGGGAACGAGACAGACAGGTCCTCACAGTGGCGCTGTGGCGATGCCGTTCCCCTGCAGAGGCGTGTTGTCAAGCGACATGGCCGCCTCGCTCCTGCCCGCTCCTCCTTCCCTCCACCGAAACAAGCACTCCTCTCCTCCTCGTGCAACCGCTCGTCCTCTCCGTCACGCCGACTGGCGGAGCTGCTGCAACCGTCTCCCGGCAACCTGCCGCGCGCTCGCCTTCAACTGCAGGCAGGAGGGCATGTGTGTGTGTGTGTGTGTCTGTGGGTGTGTGTGTGTGCACTAGAACATGCGGTCTATGTACTGCATAGAGCGTGCCTATGTGGTGTCTGTAAGAGGTGGACAGAAAGAAGACTAAACAGAAAGAACTGTGATAGAGAGAGCATCACAAAGAAATGGAGAGAGAGAGAGAGAGATAGAGAGAGGAAGAGAGAGAGAGAGAGATAGAGAGAGAGAGAGAGAGAGAGAGACTTATGGAATACAGTATAAAAAAAGGAGTGGTTCACTGCTCTCTCTATCCAGAAAACCACCTTACCGTTTTCCTCTGAGACCAAAGACGCCTCCCTTAAAGACACAGGCAGCACTTAAAAAACCTTAAAGGGACATTCCTTGATTGGTGTCTGGATCTCCCCTTGTGGTTGCCAGTGTTACAAAAACATTGTTTTTGAAAACTCAGGGAGTACATGCACCTCACACGTTAGAGAGGCTGGCACTCCTCTCTACCTCTCTCTATAGCTTTGCACCTTAGTGCATGTTTCAAAATATAGAACATTTCCTCCCCAGTGGGGTTCTGGGGGAGCTATAAAACAATCACAAAGTTTACATTAAGATTTGTAGAACATATGAATGAATGACTCCAATATGGGCTAATAATCCATTAACTAAAATATTTCAAAAATAAATTTATTTCTTATAGATAAAGAGCCACAGATGTTTCTGTGGTTTCAGGTAATCATGTAACATTTTCAAAAAACTTTAAAATACTACCCTTTAATATGATGTAAATTAAGGTGTGTTTTAAACCTCTTTAACCTGCATTGAAGATGTATTGGGCTTTTTTTTACCTTCATTGGATTGCATTGTATTTCAACTCACATCTTACTAATGAGAAGCAGCTTAGTAATAAAATACAATAATAAGTAATATTTTGATATGGAAACAAATGAATTCCCTGTTTGTCGTGCCTAGGCCCGTGCACGCCCTGTACCTCCAGTCCCGGCTACATCTCATTAACTAGCCTATTTACAGGCTTTAGTTTAAGTTTGCTGACAGCACTAGGTGCTGTTGTCATTGTTTTCTGTTTACTGACGCTGTGTTCGACTTTTATTCATTAAATATTACACTTCATGCGTTTACTGCTTCCATGCGTTCTTCCTCCGGCTCACACATACTCTCGCCACACCTAGACGTATCGTTACAGAATGACCGACCAGTATTACGGAGGAGTAGCGGCCAGAGCGACTCGCTAACCCCCGACTCACCGGATCGTCTTCCTCTCGCTAGACAGGAGTGGACGGAAGAGGCTCTCTGCCTTTCGTCGTGGAAGACGCACGCGTGGAAGCGAGGGGAGCTTCGGACACAAGGCATCGGGGCCGGGGCTTGTCACCATCATTGTGACAAGCTCCCGGCACTGCTGGGCATTGGCATCGCACCGGCGCAGTCACACACCATCTACGCGCCGCAGCAGTCCCACTCGCCCCTTGAGGACTCCGAGGCGGACCTATGGTGTGCCCGGGGGGCGTTTGACGGTTCGCCCAGCAGGGTGGAGGGGTTCGCTGCCATTCTTGCCGCCATTCTCGCTGGGGAGGAAGAAAAATTCGATCTATTCTACCAGCTCTGCCCTCCAGTGGGCGAGGGCTGTCCGCGGCACTCACCGGGGTTTCCCGTGCCCTTACCACCTGGAAGTTTCCCCCATCTCCACCTCACCCTAGTCAGGGCGCTCGGGGGAGCCTACGCTGGGACCTAGCCTGTGGGACCACAGACGTCTTCGCCTTTGGTCCGGCCGCTAGATGATCCACACGCCTTCCCTTGACTGGAGGGCCCACGCTGCCGCCGGCCACCAGAGGAGTCTAGCCTGCCTCGCCGGTCGCCGAAGAGTCTTCGCCACCGGAGTCTGCCCATGGTCCGGCCACTGGAGGGTCCACGCTGCCGTAGCCTTTCTCCAAGCAAGTCGCCTGAGGGTCCTCGCCGTCTGAGCCTGTCTTCAGACCAGTTGCTGGAGGGTCCACGCTGCCGCATCCCATCTACGGTGTAGCCGTCTGAGAGTCCTCGGCACTTAAGGTCTCTGCCAGCTGCGCCAGCCACCGGTGGGGTCCTCGCCACCCTAGCCTGTCCCTGGCCTGGTCCAGAGGGTCCCAGCCGCCGATGCCGCCCGTCCCTGGTCCGGCCACCTGAGGGTCCCGGGCCACCTGAGGGTCTCAGCCGCCGCTGCCGCCTGTCCCCGGTCCGGCTGCCTGAAGGTCCAAGCCGCCGAGGTTGCCCGTCCCTGGTCCGTTCTCCAGAGGGTCCCAACCGCTGACGTCTGGGGGGTGCCGGCTTTGCCCGCAAGAGGGTCCGGCCCACGCGAAGAGGGAGGGATACTGTCATGTTTGGTGTGCCCAGGCCCGTGCATGCCCTGTACCTGTCTCTGTCTCTGCTACGCACCTGTGTTGTATGATTCCCACACGGGGGCATCTCATTAACAATTTAATGGCTTTTATTTATGTTCGCCTAGTGCTGTTGGTCATTGTTTTCTGTTGTTTAATTGTACAGAGGCGCTGTGTTCTACTTTTGTTCATTAAATATTACGCTTCATGCGTTCACAGTTTCCCCGCCTGCCTGCGTTCTTCCTCCGGCTCCCACATACTCTCGCCACACCTGTCTCAAAGGACGAAGCTGAAGGTCACAACTTTGAGAGATTTATCATGCTTGAGTGACAAACATGCAGCATATTTATCAGCTCCTTACTCCCTGAACAGAAATTCCCTGAAATGTATTATAGAGATAGAGACATAAAATTTGGGAACCACCGATTTAATCTACTGTATATGCATGTTAAAAACTTTTTTCATTATCTTCTCTTGTGCCTATATTCAATGCCCAGTCCCTCCTCTGGTCAAGTCTCACAATAATTCTGATTTATTGATTAATGGGATTGATCAAATTCTATTTTATCAAATATATTATAATTGTGTTATGATCAACCACAGTTGAGCATAAGCCATAAGTAGGGTGGTGCCCAGAATAATTACTAAATATGATAATTCATAATTAAATATTATGATTGAGGCATTTATATTCACATATGGGTCCTACCACTACAGCCAATACCAGCGTCTTCACAGGTAGTTCTACATGGTGGAACTTTGGTTGGTTAAATACTAGACGTGCTGCAGCATCTGCTACCAGGGTCTGGTAGCAGAGGCTGGCAACCCGGCCAAAAGAAAGTTGCAGTGCTTCTCTTGTAAGGAACCGTCGTATTTTTCTGATGTTGTAGAGGCAGAATCTGCACAGCACTGCAGAAACTCGAGCCACTTCCCAGGTGGCGTGAACGTTTACAGGTTCAGACTGTTTCCATTGCGGCGCTGGAACTACGGACCTAAAACCATTGCCTTTGCTCTTCAATTGCGACATTAATTCTGAGCACAACAAAATAATTACATATTTCTCCAGCGGCAGCATGCCAGCACCAACATTAGAATGTTAAACGAGATTTTCCAGCTAGGATTACCTTGAGTCGACAGTTGAATGTTGCTCTAAAGTTGCTAAAAATTAAATGACTTTGTGGCAGCTGTAATTACTTGATCAATAATAACGCTTGGTGTTGTCTTTGTTGTGGAATTTTATATTATAAATAACTCTTACACAACTGTCTTGTGTAAGAGTAATTCATAACAAAACAACAAAACTGGGGTTTTAATTACATTTGCAAATGGGTAAACTATATCAAAGACTGTGCTGGTCAGTGAGATAGAATGAACGACCTTCAATAATGCACATGCATGCTCTCCCCAAAAGGAAGAGTAGCTCTGTCTTGTCAAGGTTGAGGCTGAGGTGATGTACAGACATACAAGCACTGATGTCAGCGAGACACACAGAGATCCAAGTTGAGAAAGAGTCCCAACAAAGAGCCTTGAGGGACACCAGTGTTGAGTGACCAGGGTTTGAAAAGGTCTCCATTCCAAATGATCTGATAAGAGCGAGCTGGCAGGTAGGACTCAAACCAGGAGAGTGCGGAGTCGGGGATGCCCAGCTCAGCAAGGGTCAATTAAAGGTGGTTTACCGTGTCAAATGCTTCAGACAGGTCTAAGAGGATGAGGACTGAGGTGAGGGAGGAAGCTGTGGCAGTGTGAAGGGCTTCTGTCACCATGAGAAGAACGGTTTCAGTGGAGTGGGCAGCCTTGAACCCAGATTGGTGAGGGTCTAGTACAGGGCTTCTCAAAGTCCGGACCTCGGTCCTTATGAGGACCGAACGGCAGGTCAATCCGGACCCAATACGTTATGAAGTTTAACGTTTTCTATTTTTAAATAGATTTTCTATTGATCAATAAATTGTTAGTGATGTTGAATACACTAACAATTTATTTATTGAATACACAGTGTAGCTGGAGATCATTCACAGCTATCCTAATCCTACCTCTCTCTTACCAGGTCAATGCATCTTATGATGACTTACTCAATTACAATTACAATTAGTTCATTTAGCAGACACTTGTATCCAAAGCGACTTACAATTACATGGTGCTATTACATAGAGCAGATAGGGGTTAGGCATCTTGCTCAAGTATGCTTACAGGTAGGCCCACCTCTGGGAATCGAACACACAAGGTGGGAGTCCAACGCCTAGACGACTACACTATTCTGCCCCCTGCTTGCAAAATTGCAATGTGAAACCAAAACTAACGGATCAAATGTATACAATGTAACAAAAATATAAACCTTGGTCTGGACTTTGGTCCTGACTTTCAGGTGTGAAAAAGCCCTTAAAGGCAGCTGGAGCCTGTAGAGAGAGAAGAGTCTATTAGAGATGTGAGGAATAGTAAGTTGTAACTTGAAATGGCATGGAGAAGAGAGGTGGGCAGGGGGTTTCCAGGTTGGACATGATGAGTGTTTGAACATCGCTTTGGATAAAAGCGTCTGCTAAATGCTGTAACTGTAATTGTAACTGCTGCAAAGGAGGACAACTGGGGGAGGTGTGGGGGTTGTGAGGAGGGAAGAAATTACAAAGAACAATTTCCCGGGGTAGGAGGCAGTGGAGTGGATTTTGGTTTGGTAGAAGCTTTGGATGGAGAAATAGAGGAGGTGAATTTGGAGAGGAGTCGGTGGTAGGATGTGAGATCTTCATGGTGGGCACATTATTTCCATTTATTCTCTCTAGAAGGTTACAGAGATTCATACAGTTAGGGCGGAGAGCAGGTGGAGAGGATCGCGTTGTCCAGGAAATTGAATAAGAATGGCCACTGAATCGGGATCAAGCCAACCCTAACTCATAATCACAAGACATCTATGTATACACTATATAAAACATAATAATGAATGTGAACAGCACTGTATAGTAGTTGGTGGTGGCTGAACGGTACAGTGTAGGATATACTGCCATCTTGTGGAAAAATGTCATTCCACAAGATGAACAGCAGTATAGAATTGGTAGTAGTATTAGCACAAAGGGAAAAAACATGTATCTTCAATTAGCAGCTACTAAAATCTGAATGGAACCTTACAGTACCACACTCTCGAATCCATTATACACAAGTGTATATTACACAAACAAGGCAAAAGAGTGAGTAACAACCACCCACATCTGCCACAGAAGGGAAATGCTTAATAAAAAAACATGGAAACTTAGATAGAATAGAGGAGAACAAGATAAGTATGACTCAAATACCTACGGGAACAAGACAACAGGAAAAACATCTTGAGTCAGGATTTTATTCTGACAACACTACCTTGAAGCATGAGTTAGTTAAAGCTATATGAGTGAAAATATTTAGAATGAGAATATTGTATTGTTAAACATAACAATAAATATCTGATGGCTAGTTATACAAATGCTTAAAAAATGTATTCTGTATACTTTGTAAGATTCCAACTGATCAACATTGAAATTACAAAGCCCAACACAGGCTTACAACAAATAAGAAAATTGTAAGTGAAGAAGTTATTTACAGTCTACACCCATATGGGCACATTTAAGATGAATTCAGTTCAAAAAAGTACAGTATACCTTTAATATATAAAACTCCCTGAAACTTGAAAAATCTTTATTCCATTCTCCCACTAAGCTCTTCTTGTTAGGCCTGCTACCACTAGGTAGCTCTGGTCTCTCTGTCTCTCTGTCTCTGTCTCTAATCACAGGAGTGGAGCCTGGTGTGTGTGAGTCGGGTCCCCAGCTGCAGCTCATCATCTCATCACCACTCAGCTTTATATACCCGGTCAACTGGTCACTCAGCGTCAGATCATAGTCTATGCTACCCGAGTTAGTGTGTCTTGTATACTTGAGTTATCTCCTGTATCAGTATTTAGTTGTGTCTAACTTGTCCGTTACCTGTCTTCTGACCAGAACCCGACTCTCTGACCTTTCTCCACTTTACTGTGTTCTCTATCTTTGTGGATTAAACTAGCTTCAGATTCAAACCTGTCTGTCTGTTTGCTCTTAGGTTCAGTCCTCTTCATGCTCGTAACACTTCTCTCTCGTCGCCTCCTCAGTCTTGTTTGCCACTTCAACATCCTTCATAAAAGGCATATGCAATGCTGAATAAATAGAACATCCTGTGACCCCTCATATCCTTTGAAGCCCTCATTTCAAGTCAGCAGATGATACCCTGAGTAGTGGTGATAATCATTATGGCTTTAAACTGAGTTGATACCAGTTCTTGAATGCATTAAAGGCATTTGAGAGGATTAATTACTCTTGATAGGGATGAAACTGTTTTTATTGTTAGGCCTATACTTGTACAGGTCCCAGTCTTTTTGTGTAAGATGGGGAAAAAACTCTTACTGGCTTACACTTGTATCTAACTGCAATCAAGTTAAACAATTTGTTCTAAACTGATATTTGCCTTATTTGCCCTTCAATTTCTTCAAAAAAAATCTATTTGCTAGGACTTTGGCCATCTAAATGACATGACCATTAGTTAAACAAAACATCCCTTGGTTAAACTGTAGCCTACGTGAATGTTGCAGTATGTTGATGCTGACTTAATGCCAGGGCAAACTCATTACTGTGCAAATTTTGTTCGGTAAGGGTGAAGAGAGCGCTCAATAGGGCGTACTGTTACCAAAGAGTGGCGAATAACAATGCGTTCCATCTGCTGTTTATATTACCGCTGCAATGTTTGTTACTAATTATACCGACAACATTTGACACTCACAGCCCTATAGCCTACTTTCAGAACTCAGGTTTTTGGAACCAAAAGCAGGCACTCGGAAAACAGATGTAATCCAAAGTGATAGGTTTATAATAATAATAATTATGGCAGGCAAAGGCAAAACAGGGTAGCCTACAGGCAATCGGCAAACAACGGTAAATCCAGAAGATGCAGACTTAATACAAAGGGTAAACTCGGTACGCAAGGAGGCAGGCAGATCAAGCAATGAAAGGCTTAGAACGTAACAAGGAAAAACACGAACGGTCGTGAGGTTTGTGTTACGTCTCTGAAACACACACAATTACATCGTCACCTCACTGCTATGGTCAGATCATGCATCCAAGTCTCTACTGGACTCATTATGTAGGCCTACAGCTGCACATGAGCTTACTGGCACTGTCTCATTTACTTAAAATTGTATACAATTTGTATGTGTCTTTTTTGTGTCTTTTTATGCTACAGGCCATATTGTGTCTCAAGTAAAAAATATTGGAATCCAGGTTGTTTATTCACTAGTATAATAACGTTGGTGAGCATTTCCCAACCACCACATGAATAGAACACAATGCTGTGGCACTTTATTCTACCACTTTCAACTTTTATCTCTGGTGTTGGTTTATAGGCTTGCAATATGACATTTACTACCTAATAATAATGTGTTTTAGGAACTCAGGATGCCGTGGGGCAGGTACCTCCTCTGTCTCAGTGCCTCTCCAGATCCATATGACACTGGTTAAGGTGGATCTCTCAACACTGTGCAAACATGTACAGGGGTATATGGAAGCATTCCCTGAGCTGCATACATTGTATGTGCCTAAATTGTTTATTGGGATATACTCAGCATCATGTGAGAGGTATTAAAAATTATAGGAAGTAAATATGGCCATAAAATAAAGTAATAAACATCTATAATCCATGATAAAGAGAGAACTGGAGGAAATATAATTAATTCTGGACAAATCTAAAATGTTCGGACATTGCTGCTCAATCTGCGGTAACAAGCTTTTACATCCTACATCCTATTAATATTAAACACTGAACTTGTTTGTTCCTAATATTAAAAGGGATTGCAATGTGTTATCGACCATAGCCCTCAGTGGTTAGCACTGTTGCCTTGCAGCAAGAAGGTCCTGTGTTGAAATCCATCTGGGGCCTTTGTGTGTGGAGTTTGCATAACCTTTGTTGACGTGGGTTTTCTCAGCATATGAAAAACATATGAAATATGAAAAACACACACATATTAGGTTAAAATACTCCAATTCCCTTGGCCAACTGTTGTTGGTTTAGTCAGTATAAAGTCTGTTTAGAGTGTCAAAAAATATTACACTACAATTTTTTTTATTTTCGTTTGCAGACAAGCCTAAACAACTAATTGAACATACTTGAGTGCCTATTGGCTACAAGCAAGATATTAAACAATATTAATTTATAACTCAGCTACCTATCAATATGCAAATATTTAAGTCTGTTTACATTGTAAATTATATATCTTTTTCACATCGAAACTATTGGGAAGGAGAAGACAACAAAGAAAAGTAGCTAGTGATCTAGCTATACTGTATACTATAACAATATCTTTCACGTTGTTTTCAGCAAGTACTCCTCGCAGCTAACCAATTACATCCTCTTCTGGGTAAGCGGGATCATCTGCTCTGTATTGACCTATTAGAGAAAAGAATCAGATGACTAATGTTAGATATACAGTGCCTTGCGAAAGTATTCGTCCCCCTTGAACTTTTCGACCTTTTGCCACATTTCAGGTTTCAAACATAAAGATATAAAACTGTAATTTTTTTGTGAAGAATCAACAACAAGTGGGACACAACTATGAAGTGGAACAAAATGTATTGGATATTTCAAAATTGGGCGTGCAAAATTATTCAGCCCCTTTACTTTCAGTGCAGCAAACTCTCTCCAGAAGTTCAGTGAGGATCT
>JAODLI010000676.1:0-11840 GCA_027575585.1 Percopsis omiscomaycus | reverse complement strand
TGTGTGTGTGTGTTTGTGTGTGTGTGTGTGTGTGTGTGTGTGTGTGTGTGTGTGCACGCGCGCGCGCGTTGAGCAAGACTAAACAGTGCCCCCCCCCCCCCCCCAACACACCCCTCCATGCTCAGGGCCAGACTCTGTCCCAATTTGACTAATTAAAAAAATAGCCGAGCCACGCGCATACATGCAGAAGCACACACACACATTCACACACACACTTGCTCACCTTTAATATACGAGTTGACACACACAGTACGCCGTGAGCTAAGCCAATGGGACTACTTGTGGTGGACTGCGTATCCGTGTTGCGATTGGAACATCTAAATCTGACTGAAGACGACGGCATGATACCAGAGTCTGTAAAAAGTGTTGACTACTGTTAGTAGACTACTGTTAGTAAGCATTTTACAATTCCTACTAGGTCATTTAGCTTTTATCCAAAGCGACTTACAATCACATGGTGCTATTACATGGAACAGGTAGGGGTTAGGCATCTTGCTCAAAGATGCTTACAGGTAGGGCAACTCAGGGGCACGAACCCACAACCTTCTGGCTGGGAGTCCAACAGCTAGACCACTAGACTATCCTGCCCCTACATGCAAGCTATCACTCCAGCGCATATAAAACCTGTCACCACATCACTCAGCAGGGAAAGTAAAGCCCCTGTGATGTAATATAGCAACTTAACCTTAGTAAGGGCAAAACTATATGTCTATCGGTATTTGTTTTACAGCTTTGGCATTCTTTTTCAAAGATAACCAAGAGTTTTGGAAGGGGTGACGTGCTTAAGGTGTGCCAGCATCTGGCTTAACTTTCAGCAGTTAGCAAACAACATATTTGCAAACGAAGATCTCAATATATCCTAAATGTCAAAAGCTCAATTTATTTGTACATAATCTAATGTTATGGACACTGGCATAACCCAAAATGCAACAATAAGAAAAACGCCATTCTGTGCTCCTATTAACTTTTTAAAATGTAGACCCGGAAGGCACTGCCATTGCGAGCAGTGACGACGCGACTTCGCAGTTCTATACAGCGCTTTACAAGTCGTGTTCAAGACAGTAAGCCCAAGGTAAGCCCATTATGTGATTTGACTTTCTTATAACATGAGTCAACCTTCTACCACCGTGCCTCAGTGTTTTAAATAAAATAATATATTCATCTAATATTTTATTAAGTAAGGGCCCAGGCCATTTATCTTATTGTTGAGAAAGCACTGCCTTAAGCATTGTGTGAAGATAATTTAACTTAAAACAGCTTTGCTTTATAACCTTATTTCAATTTCCAAAACTCCACGGATCTATTTGAAATCCCGAGCAATAGGCCTCAAGTGGTGAAAGTGCCACATGGCGACAACAGATTGTTAGCAAAGCTAAATGCTGAAGGCTTACTGCTCTGCTAGTGTCACGGTTCATGTCAGGCCAGGTGAATTATTCCTTTAATACAGCATGTGAAGGGCCCTCTCGGAGGCGTACGCACATATAAACTCTAAAAAATCCATAGCCATTCGGTTGTATAAACCGCTTACGCGCGTTTTATGCATGCGTCTTTGCGGGCGCGTGCGTGCACATCCCGTCCAGATAGCACTAAATAAAACTGGTGTTAACCTCTTAAAGAGACCGTCTTCCAACAGTTGACGGTGCGAACAACAGACAGAAATATTGAGAGAAAAATATGGAAAGAAAGGGTGGGGAAGAGGTCTCAGGCCGACCACGTTTTAAAAAGGTGAGGTGATTTAAGGGCGTGAAATGGTACGTGCTGTGTGAGAGAGAGAGAGTTGGAGAAAGGAGTATGTCGGAGGAGAGCGAGCGATACATCGAATTAGACGGCGGGAGAGAGGGAGCTCGTCGGACAGACATGATTAAACGATATACGACGCGGAGCCTCAATTAGACCTTTACCTTCACGCGTCGCTTCCCCTCTTTTATATCTCCTCCTTGCCTCCACGCAATCTCTCTCTGTCCAATCTTTAATTCAGCCCTCTATGTAATTTGCTCCGTCCTTCACCTTTAGCTGACTTTTATCTGTTCAGTTCTCTGCAAGTCGCGTTCGCTCCTAATCCCCCCCACCCCCAGCTCCCACTTTCTCTTCGTCTAGAAGGTCTTATTCGTTCTGCTTGTCTCGCCGTCCTCTCTGGAATAATATCAACCCACTTCCTAGTTCCATCCCCTCATACCGGGCTAGCACCCTCCCGTCTCTTTGACTGGTGATATTAATATTCTTCTTACGCCGTGCTTCTCCCGCTTTCCACCGCTACCCATTTCCTGTCATGTCAATACGACCCCGCCCGCCCCTCTTAGCTTGCTGCTGCTCGCACGCTTTAATATTAGCGCCGCGCTTCCACAAATTCCACTCCTTTACGCAAATATGTTTTGACGTCTGCTCTTTTCCTTCCTTTCTTTGTCTCCTTCCTTCATCTCCATTTGAGTTTAATTGCCCCTCTTTCCAGGACCTTTTCCTCTCATCTCCCAATTTACCCAAACACATCACTGATGTGCTATGCCTTGAGAGCTAGCATGTCATTTCTATACTCTATTCAAGCTACGCTTTCTGGAACATATCTCCATCCAGCGGCGTTACGTCAAGCAAACACCTTGGCTTTCCGGTGTCCTCTTAAACTGATCGGGCTCAGATGAATTTACTGACTCATAAGTTTGTTTTCTGTCATTCATCTTTTCACTTTGTCAAAAGTACAAGGTCAAACATTTCGAGCAAATATCACTGCTTTCATGTTTTGCGGAGTTTGTTCTTAATGACCAAAATGACTAGTTTATTTATCCATTTTTGCCCCATCCCATCAAAGGTTATTTTGCTGGCACTTGTGACCTCGACACATCCATTTTAAGACAACCTGCCATTACAGGAGAAGAGGATGGAAGAAAGGCTGTTAGTGACCCGACTATCGAAAACCTCAAATAGCACGTTGCCAAAATGACAGCGGACGGCAAGGCAGCTTTATTTATATAGCACATTTCATTCTAAGTGGCAATTCAAAGTGCTTTCCAAATAAGATAAAGCAAAGAACAAATAAAAAGATGGAGAAATTAAATAAGAAAATACAATTGAATACAACAGAATAAAATACCTTAAAAACGGTACAAAAATTGCATTACCCTGTCAAATCACTCAACTAAAGGCCTTTTAAAAACTAGATTTCAACATTTCTAGGGTTGGGGCTCCTCTAAGATCATCAGTGAGTTGGTTCCAGCGATGTGCAGCATAATGACTAAAAGCTGCTTCACCATGTTTGGTTCTGGCCGTGGTCACTACTAGCAGACCACTCCCTAGCAACCTGAGGGGCCTGGCCGGTCTATATTCAATAAACATTTCAGAGATACATTTTATTTCCCATTCCATGTAATGATTTATAGACGAGTAGCAGTGCCTTAAAATCAATTTTATGACTTAACGGAATCCATTGCAGTGTCTTAAGTATAAGGGTGGATGTTGTCTGTTATTTTGGTTCTTGTAAAAACTCTAGCAGCTGCATTTTGAACAAGCTGTAGCTGTTTAATGGTCTTTTTGGGGAGCCCTGTTAGAAGACCATTGGAGTAGTCAAGCCTACTGGAGATAAAAGTATGTATATATCCAAGTCATGAGAGATGATAAAAGGCTGATTTTGTAACCGTTTTTACATGGCTGTTAAAGCTACAGTAAGATCAGAGTCACGTAAAACCTCAAGGTTTTGAACCGGGTCCAAGTGAGCAGCCACCCTAAGGCTCTCTTCACAGAGACAAGCCCAAAAGTCCTATTAGACCAAATAGGGATGAGATGCATTCTGGAAGCTTTGGTGGGAAGCCAGCTGCTGAACCATCACTGGATCACTGGCACCTCCCTGAAAATAAACAATCATGGACCACTTGTTTAAACTTCAAGGGTCCCATTAAAACCAACACGGGGATAAGCCTGGACACGCCAGTGAAACAAAGATTAGAGTAGGAAGTCACACTCCATGAGCAATTGGCGTTATGATCCCTGAAGGCCAACAGCGCTTCCCTCTGCTATGGCTGAAGGGTTGGTCTCTTCAGGAGCTGTGTGAAGAACCTCAACCTCCTCCAGTGCTATTGTCCTTTGCACTTAAATAACATCTATTGTAGTCTAAATGGGAGATTGGCTTGATAGAATGATGCAATTTGAGGGCAAGAGTTCAGAATTATTTGAAGCTATCAATCTGTATTAATCCCTCCGGTGGGGGCAGGACCTTTCAGCTGGGAGACAAATTTACAGACCTTTAAGCCAACGTGTCCCCCACACATTTCTTTTTAAATGTAGTTACAATATCCATTTTAATTTCAATTTCACTCCCTAATTCAGATTAGTTTTAGTTAGTTCGTTTTCAGACTGATAGCAATTGTTTTAGCTTTGAAGTTATTTAATTTGTATTTTCATTATTAGTGCCAGAATTTTTATTTAGTTACCAGGTAGTGTAAGGGTAAATAACTTTGTAGGGGATGAATAGGTACAAGTCCTATATTAAATATCTACATCTCGTGGCGATCAACAAGGATCCACTCATGACAGGACATTATTTTTTTAAGTTAGTAACATTTTTGAATCGTGGATTAATTTGCATTACCTTTACATTTTAGCGCTGCTTAGCAGAGGCTTTTATCCAAAGTGACGTACAAGAGTGCATTATACAGTAGTTTTAATTGTTTGTAGTTTTGTCCCTTCAAAACTAAACGTTTTTGAAACTTTATTTTAGTGTCAAGGCCCGGCAGTAGACCATTAGTGCGACCAAACACATATTTTATAATTAGTTTGTCTTGTTCTGGTGGAACGCATCCTAGCATTAATTTCCATGGACTTTTCTTTCACCTCTTGGCCAGTTTGATCCATGTGTAAACACATTCATCGCCGGAGAATACCACCTCCATTGATAGAATGTATCCATAAACTTGAACAACCTTGTACTATGCGTTTCTGCCGAGCAGGTTCTTAGAGATGTTTACAACTTCCCCTTTCTCTTCAAGACCATCTCCCTCTCCCTCCCTCACTCCACTGCCTCTATTCGGCTCTATATGGTAAGGTATCAAGCCTTGACTCTCCATGCAGAGAAAACCTATGAAGGGTTATAGAAAGAGAGGGAGATAGAAGCCATTTCCAAAGACGTGCGTAAAAATTGGATGACAACAAATTTCTCTTGGGGGGGGGGGGGCAATACATGTGCATTTGGTGGATGATATAAACCAAAGTGTATTACGCTACTATGGGCCAATATGCTTTTTGAATTGGTGGCTGAAGTGGAAATGGGACCCCTACTGTTAGTGAGATTCTCCTTCCAGTGTAGAAAGAAAGGAATTTCCTAACCCTGGTGTTGATGTCGCTGTGTTCTGCCACTTACTTTAAAGCAGCTACTGTAAGGGGAGTTTTTTGCAATCATCCTCCAAGTGTGATGCATCTATGTATTCCACATAAGAAAATGAAGGATACCCCCGATATATCTGACCAGGGCCTGACCAGGGTCTGACCTGACCAAGTGTTCTGTGTTTTCAGTTTATACTGATGAGCTCTCGCCATGCTGTTTAGCATTAACTATTGACTGCAAAAAAAACAAAAACAATATTCAGTAATGTGGAAGGGATGGCCAGGTAAAGGCATTCTTCTATTAGCAGCAACAGACTGAGAATGACCGAGAATCTACAACATAAAAGCTATATCATATTTCATTTTTGACTAAAGTACAGGCGATTTATTCTCATATCTTGATAAATATTATATTAATACATTGTCCAGCGCTAAATACAATCCTACAGCGAAGCAACACTGTAAAAATAATAAATTACTTAAAAAAATAAAAACATAAAAAATAAGAAGATCAATATTAGAATCATTCAAAACGGAACCCCTAACCCTGGCAGCATCCATGCCATGTTCCCCCACTGAGCTACACAAGGTTCAAAACCACTATGGTTATCAGCGCCCATACTGCATACGAGAAGAACACGGTATAACACATGCTGCAATTTGATGGAGCTGGCTGAGCATGTGAATAAGAAAATATGAATAAGTGTACGTGTGTGCAGCACAAAGAGACACAGTAAAAAGTTATCCGTGAATTGTTGACGTCACGTCCAGCGGTCGTCTCCGTGCTCCACTGCGAAACCCCTCCCAGTTTCAAATCACTTTTCCCCTTTAGCTAGCCCTGAGCCCCTGTATCTCCAACCTCATGGAACCATGATGACTCGGGCACGTTAGTAATACGTGACTCCGTTACCTGAATTATTAGGTTTAGGAGACCAGCCACGCAGGCCGGCCTAAATTCCAAAATGACACCAAAAATCTGAGGGTTGGCCTCATTGATATTAGATCACTTTCATCCAGCTGTGATATATTGTCCCCAGGACCATACTCTTTAAGAGGAATCTAGTGAATTTCTTTCAGACATTGTAACACATGACGATAATATATTAATCATAGGAGACTTTAACATTCATCCGAACCTCTTATTTCAGACTATTATCGACACGTTCGTTTTTTCTTAACTAATCCATGAACCAACGCATACTACAGACGGTAACACTATTGACCTTGTATTAGCCCGAGGCATAGATGCCTGTAATGTGAAGGTAGTCTCGTATACATCTGCATTTTCGACTTTTACCTAATTAAATTCCAAGTCTCAATCCAATCCATGCAGAAGGGTCAGAAATGTACTTATAGCAGTCAGCATATCGACGCCTCAACCATTAAAGCACTTGGTGATCAATTGCGAACGGCCACCTTCGCGACCGCGAGGGCTGATATATTAGACTCGGTCGCTCCTTTAAAATTAGCAACATGAACTAGGAGGCCTACCCATTGGTTTACAGCCGAGTCACGTGCGCTTATGATAACCTGTAGAAAACTAGAGCGAAAATGGCATTCAACCAAATAAAATTTTCCGTCAGGCGTGGAATGATAGCGGAATGATAGCTTGTTAACAAATGTGCCCTCTCAGCAGCTAAATCGGCATATTACTCAACGTTAATCAGTGCTAATAAAAATCATCCAAGATTTCCGTTTGCCATCGTTTCCGAACTAACCCAGAAATTGTCGTCTTCTGAAAACTTCCATTTCACAGCAAATAACTTTATGGAATTCTTCCCCGTAAAATCTACCTGATTTGAGAAGAAATGATTACCGCGTCCTCTTAACATAAAATATCATCAAATAAATGAAGACTAAAGGTAGATGGTGTGGATGTGTTTACACACCTTGACCCTAACCCTAACCGAGTAAATACAGGTAAACCTAAAAATTGTTTACTTGACCCACTACCTGTAAAGCTCGTTAAAGAGCCATTTCTAATCCAAGGGCCCTCTATAGGGCTACTACTGTAGCCACCTTCAATGTCAAACTTAAAACTTATCATTATAGTCAGGCATTTGGCTAGCCATAGTTACACTTCCCCCTTTGCTTAGGGGGCCTAAATGGTTAAAATCATTGATATGTTTCTGTTATTTATGCAAGTGTCGTCGAGGGGAGATGCTGCCATGGACCTGGACACTATATGGCCAATAATGGCCAATAATGGTCAACAATGGCCAATAATAGCTGGCTCTCTCTGCAAGGTTGCATCTTCAAGGGACATTATCATTAGTACTTTGGACTGACTATTACACAACTTCAGTCATACAATGTATGAGTTTCTGTTTGCCTGGACACATTGTGATGCATTACTCAATGAATAACGCTAATTGTTGTTGCCCACTTGGCACCTATTGCATTCCAACTGTCCTGGAAGGGTTGGATTCCTCCCTCTGTGGACCCTTCCCATGGTTTCTTCCACTTATTTACCCAAGCGGTTTTAGGGATGTTTTTCCTTGCCGGATGGGAGGAATAGGTGAAGGGGGTGTCGTTTGTTTCCTTAAATGTGAATAAGAGCTATATGAATAAACTTGACTTGATGCGGTAGGTAAGGATCGTTTTGCCTTACTTTCCTACAAGTTTGTTCTTGAAAATATCTCTACTCTTTCATCCGTTTTTGCGGCAGGTCGGTGTACGTCTACATCCATCACCCCCCTAACTCTCTCTTCCTTTCTGAACCCTCCTACATCCAACCTGACAAGCTGCAACCCAAGCCCTCCCCACAACTCTCTCCACAAGTTCTCGCCCGGCGTATATTGCTTTGCAATCTCACCCACCTTTCCTCCGTGTGTCCGTCCACACTGTCATCCCGTTCCCTGGTAACAAGCAGACTTTCCCCTGACAACATTTCAATCTCCAGTGGTCTCCTGAGACCAGGTGGGGGGGGGGCTCATATCTCCAGCCTCGACAGCTTCTCTTCAAAACGAAAAAGGAAGTTGAGCGCACCCCCAACCCCCCCTCCACACCTTCCTTCTCTCTTCATTTTCACCATCCTTTTTTATTGTGTTCTCTTCCTCCACAATTGCAGCACTCCCCACCTAACCCCCCCCCCGTCAGGACCTCTTCATTGCCTCCTCATTCCGCCCCTGCTCCCCAACCACACACACACACACACACACCACAACACCAGCCCGCCACCCTCCTCCTCACTCTGAAGGAGGTGAAAATGCGCTCCCCTCCTTTCATCACTGAGGACGCCCAGCCCACCCACAGAGAGAGAGAGGGAGGGAGGGAGGGAGAGAAAGAAATAGGAGCATTATATTTCTGCTTCTCGTCATTCTTTAAGTGAGAAAGGGGGATAAGTGAGGAGTGAAAAAGAGAGGAGGCCGTGGAGGGCTGAAAAAAGACGATCAAGAAATGCAGGCACACTGGATTTAATATAAATAGGGGGAAAAAAGATGAAAAAGAATTATAGAGAGAGCTAGAAAAGTGAGCCAGGAAAGAGCTTACCAAGCACGGATTGAAATAGACACATCAACATCCTTTCCAGATAATAATGACATGACGTTTGCCTAACATACACCGTCGAGACTTTAAACCCCATGATATAACCAGAGAAACTCCCAACACCGCTACATCTCATGTATCATGGATCATTGGGCTAGTGGCACCAGCAAAAGGGGGACTTTGCTGATTTTAAGATGTGTTTATTGGTCATGAGGAGTGACACCAGGGTTATATTATACACTTTGTTTCTACAGTGGTAACTGCCTCCATACAATGGAATTTAACCTGAGCGATGTCGCTAGCCCGCCTTTAAATTAACGGCATCAAACGCCCATCCATTACCAGCCGCTGCGCTAATGCTCACCACCACAAATAAAATCCCATACAAGTGTTACCACTCAATTAGCCATTGCTAAAACCCCACAAATCCACCAGCATCTCCGTGCTGACACTAATGTTTACCATTGCTTACAACCAGAGAGGTTCCTCTGTAAATCTCCCTGCTTCCTACACCCAATTAGTTACGCTGCCACCTACTCATTCATTCCAGAATCTCCTAAATCATTCCTCCTTCTCTTTGCTGCAAAAGACAAAGCATTGGTTTCTTTTAGTGCCAAACCATGCGCTGGTACTATGATTAATATAACTACTTGGGCACAACTGCGCCCGTGGCCCCTTTCGTTAGGCATCCATGTATACCGGGTTTTGTCAATAAAAACGGAGCCATATTTAGCCTCAACCTCATGAAAACCTAATAATGCTCTTGTCCTGTGGGGGCTCAATTTGGTTCCTAGCTCGTCACTGCACAAGCGTTGCCTTCCAGCCACAGGAAGTCCTCATGCAGACTAGAGTTTCAACTAAGTGCAGGGAGAAGGATATGCAAGCTCTCTTTGCCCGGCAGTAAGCAATTTACCCTCGCTGCGGCTTAAGACCAAACACTGTAGCAGATTATTAGTATGAAATATTTAGTGCGAGTGTTTTGCTGCCAGTGGAGATGTTGGGCCTTGATGCAACTGTTTGGCAGTGTAGAGTGCCAACTCAAAGTGCCTTACTTGTCATGTTGAAAAATCGTGTCCCCGTGAGCGGCAAAAGAGAGAGAGAAAACAAGTGTGTGTGTTGTTGTTGCTGTTGAAGCTACTGTATTACTGAGGTTGACAATCGTTTTCCCATATGATGGAAAAGCAGGTTATCGGCCCAACGACATACACTTTAACAAAAGAATACTGTGCCATTGGTGTAAACAAATCAGGTGTTTGCCAACAGCTCAACCCGCCCAAAAAAAAGAAAGAAATCAATCAATCAATCAATAACATTTTCAGCTTTACAAAACACTGTTTAAATTTCAGCAACTTTACATTTGTGTGTTGTCTTTGTCATTCACAAACACAGGAAATTAGCTTTCAGCGGCGTGACAGTCAACACAATGGATGTCACGCATGCCTGCGCAGGCCGACAGCTTTTCTGCAACGTGGATGTAGAATGAAAAGGCTGGTTGGTCTGTAGCTACAGCAAAGGGCTAGCAGTCATTAGCAGTCAGAGTCCATCTGCAGGAGTTAGCTGTACACGGGGAATAAAGATGATTTATTGATTTTTCATTGCACAAAGATAGAGAAGAAGATGTATTATGACTACGAAACGTCGGGCGTTCGGCTGCATAAAGAGATGTCAGACCCCGACACATAGCTCAGCAGTTTCCACAGCGGCAGTTTCGGGAGAGGAACATTACTTACTATTCCCAGGGGGGTAAAAAAGACTTGTAAGGTAACTTGTATTGTTTGTTATTCCGACAGTATAATGGCGGGGTTTATATTACAACTATTAGATCTAAGGAAGTAACACCACTTAGGGCGTTGACGCAAATTCTAACCTTTATGAAAAAAGGTTGAACAGAAAACGGTACAAAACGGCTAGGGTTATCACTGTGAAGGATTTGACACCGCGTAGGTTTGACACCGCGTAGGTTTAATTCCACCATCCCTATTGTACAAGGCAGAATACAGAGTTGGGAGCGCTAAAGAGCCTGCCGTTGCCAGGACCAGGATCGCTCTCACCTAGTATACCACCTCTATCGCTCACACGGTGGTAAAGACGCGGTAAAGTACAAAAACAAAACAAAGTAATGTAGCCAAAAATAAACAAGTTGTCTATTACAAATCAGCTATTCCATACTATTGACTAGCCTAAAGAATGCTTTAAAAAAAAGGCTTTTAATAAAGTGCTTTTTTTTGTTCGCCCTAATTAACGTTAAATTAGAGAGGAACAGAGTGCGAGGGACATAATAGCACAGTGAGATGGACAACTGACGTGAAGAAACAAAGAAATGCTGTGGCGGAGTGAATAAAGGGCTTTGAAGGCTGATGAATGCGACGGAATGACAGAAATACAGAAAAGAAAAAAAATCTTAATTTAGCAATTCCAGTGCACAAAGAAGGGGTTGCTATTCTCATTGGCTCATATGTGTGAAAATATATACAGTGGCTTTCACACCACACAACACAGATCCAATTGTCTACAGTCCTATGCATGCAAATTCCTCTTATGAATAAAAATGCATTCATTAATGTAGTACTACAAATACGATATACTGCGCCATTCTGTATGCCTTGCTAGTCCCTGGCATAGGAGCAAGCCCTTATTTTCTTCAGTAAACCCCAGCGTCACCTGTCCCAGTGTGTAGCACAACGGCTAGGGTTATCACTGTGAAGGATTTGTCTCTGAAGTGGACACTGCGTAGGTTTAATCCCCCCCTCCCTATTGTACAAGGCAGAATACAGAGTTGGGAGCGCTAAAGAATGTTGGCCTCCCACACACAGGCGCTCAAGCCAGCCTGCCGTTGCCAGGACCAGGATCGCTCCCACCTAGTATACCACCTCTATCGCTCACACGGTAACTAGCGTGGTAAGGACTGCCAGCGGTGGCTCCAGAAAATTTAGATTGGGGGGGGGGCAATGGGGGGTCTCATGAAAACATCAAAAAATACAGGGGACACGGCAAATAACTGCATATTACTGCTACTAAACAACAAACAACACAGCATATCAACT
>JAODLI010000675.1:0-11841 GCA_027575585.1 Percopsis omiscomaycus | reverse complement strand
CCCCCCCCCCCCCCCCCCCCCCCCCCCCCACCACTGTGTTAGTGTGTGTGTAGCCTTTGCTGAATTAAACATTGTCAGCATTCAAAAGAGACAAAATTATTCAGAACCTGAACCATGACGTCCACTTTCATTGCTACATGTACAATGCAGAGCTCTATCTTTCACTACAAACAAATAATACAAAACATTCAGTCAAGGTTCAGATAATGTTCAGAGTAAGGCAGAGATTCTACTGTTTGGCCCTCGGGCTTCCACTAACATCGTTCAGAATTTAGACAACCTATCCACTTATTTCAAGTCACATGCTTAAAACTTAGTCTATAGATTTTAACCAACTGAGAATTATTGCGAAAATGACTGTTACGGTTACATTGATACCTGTAACTCTCTATACCATAGCATCACTTAAGCCTCCATCTCCAAACTACAGCTTGTGCCAAATCCTGCAGCCAGCCCGCTGACCAGATGCAAAACAAGTGATTACATTAGCCCTGTCTTGGCATATTTGCACTGGCTGCCACCTTAGAATAAATGTCAATGTTTTATTGTTTGTCTCTAAAGCCCTGCATGGTCAGGCCCTTGCGTACTGCTGTTCCCACATAGCACTTCCTTCCCCTTCAATCTACCCACCAAGGGTTGCTATCTAATCCTGTGGTCTCTGCAAAGACTTTCTTGTTCTGTAGCAGCTCCAAGACTGTGGAATAGTCTACCAGAGAGCATTACTCTGTGTTGTGTGTTTGTATCTATATTTGTACTATATTTGTACTCATTGCATGCATTTCCCTGTTGCTTGTCTTCTGCACACATTTCAGTAGAGCACTTTATTACAAATTTGCTTTGTGTTTTAAAGTGCTATATAAATAAATATATAAAGACACTCAATGACAAAGACCGAAAGCACAAACACACTGATCCAGTCACATAAGCTCAAAATCACACAAATACAAAACGTACTATGGACTAGATCTGCTCGACCCCCTCCCATGTAATATATTGTGGCTTAGATGAGAAAAGGCAAAGCCTGCTGTTGCTAACAGTTGCTCTGACAGACAGACAGACAGACAGACAAGCATTCCTCGTATCCCCCCACCTCCATAGACAACCAAAGACAACCTTGAGGCTATGACGCCTGGGCACACATTCTAAAAGACAAACCCAGGTCAACCCTTCATATCATAAACAGAAAACTAGCTAGAACTAGTTTGTGACCTAGGACAAACTCTTGTGTGGGCCTGTGTGGGCCCACACAAGAGTGAGAAAAAAAGGATTTAAATTGTTACTATGGCAATGTAGTTTTTTCCGAAATAACATGACATTTTATTCTAGCTCCTTGTTTATACTTGAGTGTGCCTGAAAGCTAATCAGTTATGTCAGTTTTTTTAGGATGTACAGTACATTATGTACATCTCTCTAGATCCATGCGTTGTTACAGAAAACTGAATTAATTGTAAAAAGGACATTTCCATATTTGTTTGTTTCATGTCTTTATATATTTGAATATCAAAGGAGCATGATGTCACATCAAACAACCAGTACATGATTGACATCAACTGGTTGTCATTATCATCTGTCAATCATCATCATCTAAAATAATTAGATGTTTGCAAACACAAAATATTTATATTTTCATACATCACCATTTCAAATGCATAAGAAATGCATAGTGTTATAGGTTTAGCATTGTTCCGTTGTCTTTGTGTAGTGTGTTTCTTTTCCGCGTTGTGTGGTGTTGTGTGGGTGGGGTCGGGTGGGGCTGGCATGGCGTCCAACCCGACGCGGGCTCTGATGCTCCGTAACGGGGATAGGACCGGATGCCGCGGTCTCAGTGTCACAGGTGCGTTTTGTGTCCCAACTTGTAGAAAGCGGTGTTGTAATTAATGATAGTTTCACTCAGGTGTCCCCTCTCTCTGTCCCCTCCACATGGGTGGTCATATCGGGTGTCGCCCCCCCTTCCTCACTAACGAAGCGCATTGGTAAAATCACCAGCAGGTTTAGAAGCATCGGACTGGGCTGTAGAAGGGAGAAGTTGAAAAAAAGTGCAGTCTCTGCGGCCGCAGGTGGTCATGCTTCTCACCCATCCATCTCAGTCTCTAGAGGTTACATATTTTAAAGCACGGTGATGGTTGTACAGAGCGCTGCCGGGGGCCGTTGCAGAGACGCCCTCCCTGCCGCCGCTCCTGGTGGCTCGCTGTGTGCGGAGCTGGCCGTGGTGTCCGTCCCGAGCACCGTAATCGGGGCATCAGGAGGTGAAATAAGTGAAGAAGTCCTGGGAGAGGGCACTAGTGCTCAGGGAGTGTCTGCAACAGGGGCAGAGCCAGGGCAGGCTGGGGGCAGTGCTGGAGGCAGCAGCGGTTGACGGCTCTGTCACGCCGGTCGGGAGCTCCTCTCTACCCCGCGGAAGAGAGAGCAGAAAGGGGAGGAAGAAGTTGTTTTTGACCCTCTGTAAATGAAAGCCAGGAAAATGACATGGAATATGAATCTGACGCTGACAGCATGGTGAGTCAAACTATTATTTTTTACACAATTGACTAAAAATATAACACGTTTGGACTGTCTATTCAACTTAAAGATTTCTTCAGAAAAGAGTAGGGGTAGATATAATGGATGAGAAAGAGATACAGGTTAAAGAAACACATCACAGCACTAAGGAAAGTTACAGCACCAACAGGAAAGGAGGTGAAAAGGCAAAAAATCTAGTTATGTTTTTTTTCCTGTTGTTTCCAACTGTCTATTATCTATTTGTTTTCCTTTTTTTCCCCACTCATGTATTTTAGTTTAGGGACATGAAACATTATTGGTTGGAGGGACACACACAAGAGGGCAGTTGTTTTTGACACAATGGAGCAGAAAAAAACCTGTGTTAACCATGTGTTATTCCTACAGAAAACACGCACGGATGTTTATAATGAGGTGGACTGGGAGCTGAGCTGGAGGGGTCCACTGGTTTTAAGTTATGGCACTAACTTTATTGCGGGGGTAGGTATTTTATTTTCAGCTAGTTTAGGGGTGAAGTTTTTATCGACACAGGAGTTAGTAAACTCAGAGTTTTAGGGGGGGAGGTGTGTTGTTTTGTAAACCTCAACGCACCGAACCAGGGGACAGAATATGTTTTTTCTTAACATTGTAAAGAACATTCTAGAGGGACTGGAACTCCACACTAGATCACACATTAGATAGGATTAGTCAGGAACCACCTTTTTATCAGGTTGTTCAGCATGGTTAGTGGATGCATGGAGGTGTGAACACCCCAGGGTTAGGCAGTACACATGGGTGAAGCGTTCAGGTGACAGGGTTAGGGTAGCTAGGTTAGACAGGGTATATATATCACAAAAAATATAATTTCTAGACTCACACACTGCTATCTCACCACATCTGAGTGATCACTATGCAGATGTGCTCCCTTCCCTCCAAGACAAACGGCTCTTTCTGGTATTTCAATACTAATTTACTTTACATATTTTTTTCTGTTACTGTTTTAAAGATTTCTGGAATCATGAGGCCGCCAGAAAAACAATCAGTGGATGATTTTGTCAACAATATACCTCTCACTCCACAGTACAGATACAATCGACAATAAATACCCAGAAATAGAAGTACACAATTTAGAAAACAATCTTCTCACTAACAATGGCCCCGACAGCAGAGCACTATCACGTTATTTACACGGTGTATCCATGATATGGATGCCCCAACTTCCCAGAGGAGGCTGATGGCCTGCCTCCGCCTACCAGATGGGAGCACCACCACCGACCCCACTTCAGGGAGGCGAAGTGCGATGAGGAGGCCACTGCAGAGCTCCTCCAGGGGCTCCATCAGCTAGGGGAGGAGGAGCGTTCCTCGATGGATTCCACCATAACCCTGGAGGCAGGGCGCCTGGCTTGGATGGGCTCCAAGACAGGCTGAACGCTAAAGTTTACAAACATTTCTAGGGCTGCATAGAAGGCGTTTAATCGTGTGGATCGTTTTTTATTTTCTACACTGAGGGGATCTGGTTTGGTTTTGGAGAGGGTTTAGTGTCAGTGGTGGAATTTCTTTATAATGGGGCTTTTTGTATGGTGAAGGTTGGGGAGGCCTGCGCCGCCCTATACCAGTCGGCAGAGGGATCCGCCAGGGTTGTCCGGTGTCTGGCCAGCTCTACTCCCTGGCTGTGAAACCACTGTGTAGAATTAGGAATAGACTAACAGGGATTTGCATATGCACTCTCAACATATTGTAGCCACAAACCTGAATCCTGGTAACGTGGTGGGGTGGGGAAAGGGGTGTCCTTTCTGTCAGGTCAGTGAAAGTACATATTTTTCTAGAGTGCATTAGGTTAGGGGCAGTGTTCAGGGTCACACAGGGATGGTGTCATGGGCTTGGGGAACCTTTCACTTGGAAGCTTTTTATTTTTGGCCCAAAATACACTGTAAAGAAAAAAAATTCATGTGCTTTTAAATGTGTTGATTGGGATAGCTTAGCTATTGATCTGGAAGACCAGGAAGAACATAATTTAGGGTCAGGGGTCACTTGACCCTGTCCAGATGCTAACTGGACTCATGGCAGCTCATTTTCATGTGGAATTTGCTTTTTACAAACTAACTGATTCACTGGAAAACTTAAGGCTGAAGTAGGGAGTGGGGGGTGTTCTGTTTTCCAGTAGTGTGACTTGTGCTTTTTTTGGTTGCTAGGCTATAGCATCCCACCAGCTCCCTTTTTTACAATATGTTGTGGTTGCATGTTTTCTGGTGTGTTGCGAGTACAATATGACCCATGGATAATATCTATCTTTTGTATAATCATGCCTCTTCACATATTGATGACAAAATCCAGAAATTAGAAAACACTCCAACATTAATGTGGATGCCAACTAATTGTTGCCAATTATTAGTAGGAAATGTGCAGAGGCTCATATCTATCCAAGACTAAACCACCTGGTGAGTACGCCTCTGTAACTGTCAATCATTGTTATAACAAATCATTTTAAAAACATAACCCAAGGTTATTTTCCACATAGGGTTTAGATTACTCAATTTAATAAGAAATGCTTCAAGAAGAGCAAGAGTTTCTTAAACCTTCCAATATTGAATTGAGATCTCCACAAAATAACAAAGGATGTTGATCACTAGTGGGCAAACGAGTAGAACACACTGGCCTTGATGCAACAGTAGAAGAAGTGGAGGATTTGTGTGAATGGGATTTGTGCTCCAATACACAAATGCAGATTGAAGGAATTAGAATTTCAATATTATTTAATATTTAATTGAGTTCAATAGCAAGACAAGGCAGAGGCCTACAGCTAGACAAAGCCAGGAATGTATGTTTTTGCATGATAGAAGCACATAGTCACTCCAGGCTCAGACAGCAGATTTCAGTCTTTGCATTTATATGTGAAATTGTCACTTATACCTTTTGTCCCCAATTCTATTGTCTGCCTTTCCTGTAGCCATGCTAAGCTGTTCTAATGAAGTTTTTCCCATTCATGTTAAATTAATATTTGTTACCTGTGCTGGAAGCACAGGCAACCCCCCTTAGCCTACTCACGCTAACTTCATTGTCTCCTTAGAGGTGTGCCTTTTCCTACCACAAGCCTCAGTGGCCACACCTCCAGCCAATGGAACACCTTACCTGTGAGCGGTTATTTTAAATCTCAGAACTATATAAGCCAGAGCGTCCTATTGTTCATCAGGAATGCGGTTGGTGGAGCATTGAAGAATTCGAAGCAAACGTGTTTCTCCCTTGCGGCCGCATTGTAATTTAATGCATTGTTTATTTAATAAATATGTTTTCTTGATTCAGCCCTTTCAGTACGAATTGGTGCTATTAACATCAAGATTAAACAGAATGCAAGCGGGAAAAAAAAAAAATTAGCAGTTTTTAGTGCATTTATTTATGATATTGGAAATATTTGTATTAAGTATTTGTTTTTATGGGGCAGGCCATTAATTATCTTTGCTCAGCAAAGATGAGAAATACTATCAAATGTATTATTTAAACCAGAGTGAATATTACTTGTATAAAAAGTAGGCACTTTTATTTTGTAGCCAGCATAAAAACACCATACTGCTCTGACTGAGGGTATCCAGTTAGACAGACAGTGAAGTGTTAACCATAGAATTTCAGCTGACTGCTTATGTCACATTTAGCTCATATTTCTCCAAGTTTTCACTATTAAAAATTATTGTGTATCGACTGACGTCCTAACAATTTCTTCACACATTGTCTAGAATAACAAATTGTTGTTTGACCTCCTAAAATGTCAGATGTTGACATTTTCTGTTCTGATGGAAAATGTTGTAATATTGAGCGGTGAGGGTCAGGGGTTGTAGGACAGGGTCATTGGCTGAGACAGACACACACATAAACATAAAAATACACGCACACACGCACGTGTGCGTGCACACAATCTCACTACACACACACACACATGCAGTACCTTCTTCCAAACACCCACACTTCACAGAGAGATACTCAAGCCCCAGGGCTGAGCACAAGCCTGCAAAACTAGAATGTACTATCAAAGCCTATTTTTACCAAACTGTGTTCACAAGTCGACTGGGGGACATTTCCCCACAAAACAGCTTATGTAACAAAACAGAATTGCTTGCACCGAGATCTATATTGTTTAAACAAATATTTTCCCTGTGTTCCACACAAGAACTCACATGACAATACATAAAGCTGAACAGCAAATATATCGCCCTGTAAAAAGTTAATCGGCTAAAAATATATATACTTAGTGCATTTTGCTCCCAAGGACTTCATATTACAAACCACGTGCAGCAAGTGTGGGCGAGTTTGAGGATTGTCCATGTTTCAGCCATGTACCTCAAAGGGAAACGCGTGTCATCGATGTAAGCTCGACTGGCCCAGCTTTGATTCTAACCGTGAACAAATCTCTCCCTCGCAGCTAAGAAATAAGAAAGCCAAGAATCGTTGCCAAAAGACAAGAGTTGAGTTTCTCATCGTTGCACTGCTTAACAGAGATGTTGCCATCCTGGTCTATTGATTAAACTGTCCGGGCTCAGAGAGGTTTCCGGGCAGGCCACTGGTACTTCATGGTCATGCCAATGGAGTTTGTATGCAGTAGCACTTTAAAACACAAATCCCATTAGTACCAAAGACTTTCAAGATTAAGAAAAGAAGGGCAGACAAGCACGACAACCATGATAAAAAGCTATGCTATAAATATGCATTATTATCAATTACAAATAAAGATAATGATGCAGATAATGTTTAATATTGTCAAAGCTACGTAGTCTGCCAAAAGCCCTGTTGACCAGAGCATCTTCCAGGACAAAAGAAAGCATTTTCTTTGGAGCCAAGATTAGCTGTTTGACACCGTAACTAACTGCTAAGAGCATTATTTGCTGCTAAAGATAAGTATTTTCATCTTGTGTTTAGCGGCAGGCAGGGAGAAAGCAGTCACACACACATAACACCCCCCCCCCACACACACACACACACACACGTGCACACTGTGACATCGGAATGCTACCCTTGTGATACCACATTATTTGGGATTTCATCGCCTCAAAAGAAGCTTTGCATACATTTTCCAGGGATGTCAGGGAATTTGTCTGGGTGACCAGGAACATTTCTATGTTTTAACCATAGGTGGTCCTGCAGTGTTTGTCAGTCCCTGGAAGGTAATGCATCCAGTAGGCACAGATTTGGACTCATTACCAACCAAAACAACCTGCGGGACCCAGACTCACCAGTATTAAGGCCCCCTGCATTTGCCAAAGCGCGACACAGGGGAACATAGCTTTATATAAAATCTGCTAAAAACTTGCATGCGGGGGAAATAAAATGACTAAATAAACATGTTTTTTTTCATTGTGAGATGCAGGCACTTAACACTTCCACCCACTCAGGGCTTAAATCAGAGTATAAATTACACTGGGTCATTTATGATGGAAATGAGACTAATTATCAGTTACTGTAATGTATTAAAAAGACAGGGATGCTAGACCACATACAGTAGTGGCCGGAAAACCTCTCCAAACGCTAGGACAAACAGAGCTAACGAATAACAGCCATGACCGAGAGAATGTGTCAAAAGTTTAGATCAGAAAATAGCAAGGGATGAATATAGGGGGGCAAAAAACCCTTGCAATAAAGGGATGATAGTGGCATGACAAAATGAAATAGATGGAGGAGAGGCAGGCTGAAAGTGAAGTGATGATGTGTGAAAGTGACAGTTGAGAGAGCCTAATGGAGAGCAGGGGGAGAGAGAGCGAGAACATTCGCTGAGAGAGTGCGAACAGAGGGAGATCGAGGAATAAAAGTGAGGCAGGGAGAGAGAGAGAGAGAGAGAGAGAGAGAGAGAGAGAGAGAGAGAGAGAGAGAGAGAGAGAGAGAGAGGTGAAAGAAAAAATAGGTCCAAAGAGAATTCCACAGAGAAAAACTGCCAGTGAGAGGAAGATGGATAAGGATAAATGGATAGAAAAAGACAGGGGTCACATTGACAGCCGAGGATCCCCGATCAGGCCTGTTCTAAATGCTCAGCAGCCATTGGTCAGACAAGTGGAAATGACAGGGGTTGAACCCAGCATAAACTCAATGTCAAATACGGTTGTCCTCGACTTCCTGTCCTGCGCTGTCCAGCACAGTCACATGTTTTCTTTAGTCACCATTGTGGGCAAACTGTGTGTTTTGGGTAACTTACAGACTGTTTAGCGGAACTACATTAACATACAGTGCTAAAAGAACTTGGTAAATCTCTGTTATAGAAATAACAAAACCGTATGCCAGTGTCAATGGAATTTGTAGACGTTATATCGTAGATATTCAATTTACGAGCAGAAGGCCCTATGCTTCAGGAAATACTCGATTTGAACGCAAAGCTAGTGAGATCCAGAGTAAAAGAAAGAGACGGACAATAAGAACAAGTGCGACTGTGTGTGTACCTATCTAATCATCTGTCATCATATAGTTTGTGCCGTTGTCCAAGGACACTGTAGGGAACCCTGTTTGAGCAAGCACCCACATGTAGGTTGTGGGTGTGCAGACTGCTCCCGGATTACGTGAGCATGAATGCGGTTTAGTGAATTTAAATAAAAGGCTGCATATCTAATTTGGGAGCCAGCCTTGGAAAAGAGGTTGGAAAAATAGTTAAAGAGCCCCCGTGGATATGACAAAGAACCATTTTATTCCCAAACACACACATGCGCGGGCACACACACACATACACTCTGAGAAAAAAAGATTGTACCTTCACTGTACCTTTATTTCTGAGAGCGTAGACACAGACACACACACATTATTTCTCCTCCATTTTTGTGATAATGTGACACCAGAGGTCGGAGATAAAGAGGGTGATATAAAGGAGAGATGACTTTGAGAGGACGTGGGAGAGGGTGAATGGGTGTGCAAGTTTTAAATAAAGTGTTTATCTAAAGAGAGTGATTGAGATTGATTATGAGTATATGGAGAGTGTGTGTGACAGCGATTTAGGGATCCTCAATTATTGAGTATGTATGAAAATGCATATTTGATTAAAAGTAAACAAGAAGCAATATATTATTGTTGCTTACAGTTTTTCTTTTAAATTGCTAACACACTGAAATGACACATAAAGTATTAAAACTCACTCAGAGTTAAACCTCAGCTCAAGTCTCCAAAACACATGTTCTGCTTTGCACCAACAGTCATTTGAAATTCAACATGGCAATTCAACTTGCAATTCAACATGTCCTGCTTAGCTCACTAATAGAGTGTAGACATTGCGAATTAATTACACCAATATTGTACATAGGAAACAGTTTTTGCCGATAGAAACAGTAAAATAGCGCTAATTGTATTTTGCTGTCTGAACAACCAGGAAATGCCCTCATCTAGTGAAACTCATGAGTGTTAAGTCTTGGTTAAGTTGTATGTCTTGGTTAATGTTCAAGCAAGGCACATAAAAACATTTATTTTTAGGGAATCTGTTTTAACATTGTGCTTGTGAAACAGTCTGTGCATGAGGACATAGTATTAAAGATCTCTAATTCCAAAGCACTGGCATATAGTCTCTTGCATACAGAAATAGTCAACACACCCACAAGGCGCTGAGACATGTCCACAAGAGGAGAAAAAAAGTATAATAAAGTATAAGTATAATAATACTTTAAAAGAGCCTGTTAACTATTTGCAGTACTTCTATTGCCAGGCAATAGTCAAAAACTTTCTTGAAGAAACTAGGTAGAGCATCGAGGCAGCAGATGGATGGCTTAAGTTGTTTCACTGTTTCCTCAACAGTTTTGTAGTCTATGGCATTAAACTCTGTACATGGTAGTGATCAAACATTTTTGTTTGACATGGAAGTATTGATTGCTTGTCTAATATGTTGAATTTTATCAGTGAAAGAACGCAAACTCATTGCATTTATGGAGGGATAGGAGATCAGTTTGTGCATTATTAGTTTTTCTGAATTGCTAAAACACTAAACCGCATTCTCTGAAGCAAATGCTCCGTGTCCTGAACCCATTTGTCAAATCAATCACTCTTTTGGCAAAACCCTAAACACATTCTCACTCACTAAAACGCATTTGCACTTTGATGCACTGTGTTGCAAAATGGTAAACACGGGCAGCAAAAGTTAAACAAAACTACAATTAGGTCATTTAGCAGACACTTTCATCCAAAGTGACTTACAATTACGTGCTGCTATTACATGCAGCAGGGTAGGCTTCTTCTACAAGAATGCTTACAGGTTGGCTAACTCTGGGGCTCAATCCCACGACCTTCCGGCTGGGAGTCCAACACCTAGACCACTAGACTATCCTGCCCCCAAAAGAACTACTCAAAATTGTTCACACTTGTTTCTAATGATGTGATAAAAACCAATTGTCCAGAATAAAAGCCAGTTCAGAATGCACTGGTGGCACAAATGAGTTGAATGTCTATGTCGTGGTTTGGGACAGTGGCTCAACATCAACCAGCAATTCATAAATGTTTTCCTTCCACCATACAGCCCTTTCCTCAAACCAAAAGAAGAGTTTTTCCTCTGCGTGGAGGTGGAAGGTGTCAGGGTTTCCTTTAATAGTAGAACCGAACACACTCCACTCACAGTGTTAAAGCTCAATCTTTTCCTGAAGGCCAGGCACGAATGAAAACATGAACAAAGGAAGAACTAGAAGCGGGTTACTCTGGGAACTGAAGGCAAGGAAAAACTGGCTAGGCCAAAAACAGGAAAAAACTACTAGAGAACCAGAGAGCTCTGGTGAGGCTTGTCACAAGAAAAAAACATATCTTAGCTTACGTGCAGACAGACAGGGAGCAAAGATTATGTCGCACAGAGTGTTTTGAGAAAATGAGCCCTGTTTTCAAAAATGTGTGTTAGCAATTGAAAGAAATTGTATCAACATAATATTGCTGTAGTTCAATGCAGCTTTCAGGCTGATAATCTAATTAGCTATTTCGATCCCTCTTGTTTCACTTTGTATGTGTGTGTGCATTTCTGTGTACAAAAGTAGAAAATAAAGTAAACATAACTAGGTTGGGCTAACTATTAGGCAGCCAGATAGTGTGGCATAGACACAATTACATAAACCTATGAAAATTGTCATTATATTGTTCTGCTTCAAAGTACGATGTCGATTTTACGTATATACTTCGGTTTAATACATACTTTGGGTCAATCCTTGCAAATATGCTACTTATACTCTAAAAAGTATGTGTATTAACTGTATGTTAAAAAAAACGATGTATAATATATACACATTATCCAATAAATGTTTTTTGGGGGAAATGAACGGTGGTGAACACAGTCTAAGAAAGGAAAACTGTTGATTACAGTTTATCTCGATTGCTAAGACACATTTCTTGAAAGCTGCTCTCCTTTTCTCTTAACTGTGAACACAAAACCCAATTTTCAAG
>JAODLI010000674.1:0-11844 GCA_027575585.1 Percopsis omiscomaycus | reverse complement strand
ACACCCAGACCGCTAGACTATCCTGCCCCCTACTGGCTGGGAGTCCAACACCCAGACCGCTAGACTATCCTGCCCCCAGTAGTACAAACACTGAAGGAATCTTAGATCTCGATGGTCCCCCTTTGCCTGGTGACACCTCAACATGGAAACTCCCTATAAATCTTTGAATGGGGAGATTGGTGATTGGACCACCTTTAAACCACGCGGGGACGGTTTCTGAACAGCCTCTCATGTGGCCGATTGCTTGCCCGGGTATCCTACACGGCTTTAGAGAATAAAGTTTGCAGCATGTGTTCTTTGAATACTACAGACACTCACGTGTTGGAACTCTCTCCTCAGGTGAGAGAACTGGAGGGCCTTCCACTCATCCTGGACAACTGCAGCATAGACAGCAACAACCCGTGTATCCTTTACCTACTGGTCGGCCATGACCTACTGGTTGACCATGACCTACTGGTTGACCATGACCTACTGGTCGGCCATGACCTACTGGTCGGCCGTGACCTACTGGTCAGCCGTGACCTACACGTCCTGGTGTTTTGAAACGCCACACATTCGTTGCTGCCTCTCTTGCTGGGGGGGGGGGAATTCTATAACACCATAGTTATAATACCAACAGTTCTAATGTACATTTAAGCCTTTAGCAGACGCTTTTATCCAAAGCGACTTGCATTTAGTAGCCTACATTTGTTAACAGCATCATGTAACAAGGTTACAGTATCATTCGCTCCTCAAAACAGTTAATATTTACAATAATCTGAACAACACGATTACACGAAGAGGCTTTGTCAGAACGGAGCATTTAGCAGACGCTTTTATCCAAAGTGACTTACAATTAGTAGCCTACATTACTTCACCTATGAATTTGCACAACATTACTGGAAAGTGTATCATTCGCTCCTCAAAACAATTAATATTTACAATAATCTATAAAGGTGAATAAATAATGAACAATAACCTAAACGACACCAGCGACTTCACCGCTGCCCGTTTTGAAATGTGCACACATCTTTTGATTGTAAGCTTTTAGAGCAGTGGTTCTTAACCTTGTTGGATGTACTGAACCCCACCAGTTTCATACGCGTTCATTCACCGAACCCACCGAAGGGGGGCGTGTCATCACGAATCATATGAGTCGGGTGTGTCTCATCCTCCGCCGAACCCCTAAGACTGACTCACCGAACCCCTGGGGTTCGATCGAACCCAGGTTAAGAACCACTGTTTTAGAGGGAACACACTCTGCCGGCCCCTCTCCTTAGCTGGTGTCCCCGTGCTAGTCATTAGCCAGTGGGCCATCTTTGCCATCAGGAGCCTTCTGGAGCACAACCAGGAGAACCAGGAGCTGGTGGCCGCGCTGGAGCGCCGAGGCGCCACCGACTACTCCGCCCTGAGGGAGCTGGGCCTCCAGGTGGAGGAGCGGGGCGGCGGCCTGCTGCTCAGAACGGTCGAGAAGGACGCCCGAAACCCAACGGGGGACCTCGGAGGAGGAGGAGGAGGAGGAGATTCTGTTGCTGAAGAGGAACGCCACCTTGGATTCTAGAGAACCCCCTTTATAGTGCTGCTGGATGATTGTTTAAAAAAAAACTAAACTAAAAGTTCTTTCTATTAATTTCAGAAAAAGAGTGAATTTCATCCAAATTAGGAAAATTGTGCCCACTGTGAAGTTCTGGCCTGTAAAGGCTCAGGTCTTTCCTACGAAAACGTTCCCAGGGTAGATAATTTGTTGCGTAAACCGCTGTTTTCAGAAGACCCTGTAATCCAAGGTGGGATTGCCCTGGAAACATTTGCATATAGTGAAATAGAGATTAGGCGCGTGCACACGTGTACACCAGCCCTCGTAGTCGATGCTGCCTCAGGTTTTCATTCTTGCTAGCAAATACTTAAGTCTCATCTCAGGGTGAGTCGTCACTGCTTCGGTAAGCAGCCACGTTCTGCGTCTCTTCAGGAGGACTGACGATGCTGTTGTGGACACTGAGCCAATCGCAAAACACTTCATTTCAGAAGAAAGGTCATATATCGTAAGGGAACAGTCGGTCACGCTGGCCCTCGCTATGCTAGCCCCAGCGGGTGTCTGGAGGGGTCGATAGGCCAGGAGCTGGTGTTTTGTCTCCACCTAAGTACGGGATATGAGGAGTCTCTGAGAAAGGAAAACCCATGCTGGTCCAACCCGGGGGATTGTGGTCTAATCCAAACACAAAGACCACCGTAGTCTCTGGTGTTACCAGCAGGGCGTGGGATCTAATCCCAGACCCGCAGTGACCTATGCAGTAACCTTTAGAACAGAGAATTACCAAAACATGATAACCCACCTATTGTTAAATGCAAGTTTAAGTTTGAAACACTGTGGAATGTGTCTAATTACGTAAGGCTATACATAATAATGCTTATAAGTTATTTTGTAAGTAAATGCCTATTTAAAGATGCTCTCTTTGTTAAACATAATATGCTTTTTCATTATTATTTTTTTCTATTCAAGTGGAAATTAAATTTTTCACTATATACCTTGTTTTACAATGCTTTATGAATCTGTATTGTATTCAATAAGCTTTACTCCCAAACAGTACATCTTATATTACCACTCCTGTATCACATCTTATTTAATCCATTTCTAATGCATGTTTCTTAGCTGAATAAAACAATATCTGGCATCTCTGCTTTTTAAACATATGCAGAGAACTTTAGATATCCTTGTAGACCAATGCATGAAGCCTAACGTGCTAGATGATATATATATAGATATATCTATCTATCTATATCATACACCATAGGTCACTAACCAAGTTCAAAGCCCTAACATAAGTGTTCTGAGGCTATGTCCCTCGGCTGTTTATGGAGTGTCTGGTGTCTCTTTGCTCCAGGGAAACTAGGCGGGTATATAGCAGGTGGAGACGGGAGCTTTGAATACTTATGAATAATAACTGCTTATTGTGTGTGTGTGTGTGTGCAGGCCACACTGTAGGGTCAAGGTTAGGGGTTCCCACTACCCAATCATCCAACTAGCAAGAGTGAATCACACCGGAGGCATTACTTGACCCCTATTGCTCCCATCCGGGGACGGGAAACTGACCGGCACTGATACCTCAGCAATAAGCCGCTTTATGGGCTGGGCCACGCCTTGCTCCACCTTGCTGTTTGGTTTTGGTTTAATGACCAAATGTATTGAACCAGTCGGCTGGACTTTTCCCCCGATCCGGCCGCTACAGGGAGGGGAGCTTATGCGGTTCCGGTCCCCAGGGTTTCAGATGGCTAACAAAGCAGGCTGTTACTTGCGCTTGGCCGGCGGGCTGCTATGCTTTTCAGCCCTACAGAGGGTCTGCTGGACTGAATGAGGTGGCTGCAGGCCGTACAGGAGCCTCTGTCTCCCATATCGGCGTTTCTGAATCACTAAATACCGCAAATACACTGTAGGGCCTTTTACTGCTTTTGGCAAGAAAACATTTCTTCTTGTCAAGGTGTACAGTATATGCTTCGCATATTTATATTTATATCCCACTAAATAAAATATTCTGGTGTGACAGTTTGGTGTTTTTTTTGTCCACACAATCTTTTTCGGATTAAAAAAAGTAAAATGAAGAACCGCTTTAAGGATGCTCAGAATTTATTGTACAAAAATGAAATTGGTGGTGGGGGGGGGGGGTGGCAGAGAAACTAAAACATAAATTCGGCTGTCTGATCCACATTTAGATGGCCACTCCACTTCAAGTGAAAATGTATTACCAAGTTGTTATGAAGTACATTCTGTGTTGGGCAATCTTTTTAGTTTAAAAGCCGTGAGAGATGGACATCCTGGGCCATTTGTAGAAAGAAAACAATGTACAATATAGGACATTTGGTGAGATAGAAATTCTAAATAATCAGCTTCTCTCAAATCTGAATACAATAACAATACACTTGTTCCATATGTACATGACGTAAAGTGCCATATGTTTCGTCATAGAAAAATATACTCTTCAAATTGTTCTGCAAGTTATATTAAGCCTAAATAAACACATCTGAATACACAAATGGTTGACCATCTAACCGCCTGTGCGGCTATGGCACACGCCATCGGGCCCAGGCGGGCCTGAAGCATTCAATGCAGAGCCTTGTTGTTGCCTCTTAACTACGTTGTGTGTTTCCTAGCGTGTGTTTCCTACTGCGTCGTGTCATGACTCCACACCAATAACTGCATTACAGACTCCTGCCACTTTGTACACACCCCTTTAATGTGTATCACGCTACGGTGAGAGAGTCAGCGCTCGAGACACACCAATGTTGTGTTCGTTCTGCTCATGTTCCCCCTGTGAAAATGTGCAAAACGGAACCAGCATTTCCTCCAAGTCCTCCATCCTCCTCCATCATAGTGTCCCCTCCCTCCCCTCCCCTCCCCTTCATTCTACCCCCCCCCCCCCACACACACACACACACACTACTTGCAGGTGAAGACCTGGGCCTTCTCGCTGCAGGTGTTGCATGTGACAGAGCAGCACCACTGGAACTTGCAGTAGCACTGCCAGACGTGCGTGTGCCGGTGCGTGTCGTGGCCCCGGCCGCAGCACAGCCGGCCGCAGCCGGCGGTGCCGTTGCACGGCCGGCCCCGCGTCCCCGCGCTGCCCGAGGCCGCGTCCGCCTCGCAGTAGCTGGGCGAGCGCTCCAGGTACACCAGCTCCGCGTCCGGGGGCTTCCGGTAGCCCCCGGACGCCCCCGCAAGGCGCAGGAAGGAGGGCTGGCGGAGCCGGGAGGCCCGGACAGCCTCCACCTGCACTGCGGCGCCGTGCCGCGCCTTCAGCAGGTGGCCGATCTCCCGGAAGGCGGGCAGGGTGGTCCAGCAGGTCCTGGTGGTGCAGGACCCCGACACCCCGTGACACTTGCACTCCAGCTTCATCCGCTCCTCCAGGATCTGAACACACACGGGGGAGGGGGGGGGGGAGGGGAGGGAGGGAGGGGGGAGATTCTTAAGGGAGGGGGAGCGCTACATTGGAGATGCACTGGGACAAACGCTGTCTGATCGTATCGTGATTAAAGCTGCAGTAGATGTACAGACACGTTCCGTTTGGTGAGCTCTCCTATTGGCCAGGACTACTGGCAGTCCTTACCTTGCTGAACATTCATGGGAACATGAGAATAGTTCCTACGAACGTCAGTATGGCTAATGTCAAATAGCCCTGCGAATAAATGGGTACGAGGGGTGTTTGGCAACGCTTCACAGCCCAATGAAACAGTGTAAAGTTTCTATACGAGTCTCCGGCGTAGTGATACCACAAAAGTCAGAACGGCGACGGCCAACCTTCAACTAATCACAACAACAAAACGTTTGACGGACACTTAGAAGTACACTAGCTAACGCTAGCAGTGCTAGCAAAATATTGGGCCACCTTCAACCAATCAGAGACCCACGAGGGGAGGAACAGAGGCACTGGGGTGAAGGTTCGGTATCTGGTCGGAACACTTTTGAATAGAGAGTTCCCACACTGTGCAAAGTCGTACAGAAGTTTCAGCATTATGGTTATTATTATTAAGTATTATTAAGTAGAATTTATGTTGTGGTCATGTGCTGATACATTAAGGATCCTTTTAGCTGTGAAAATGCCTTGTTCAAAATCTATGATAGTATTAAAGTTGAATTTAAATGGGGGTTTCTATGATTTATGATTTTACTCGGCTACACCGTTATGGGCTAACTTGAGTATACATTCATAATCCTTAAAGTGGAACATGAAGCCAGCGTAACGTCAGAAAATGGGGGAAATATCACATAGCCTTTATCTGCAGTCTCTAATTAACTTTACCTTTTGTAAACCACATATTGGACATGAACACAAAACTGAATTTTTACACAGCCACTCGTGTATTAAGTTACATTGTGATTACTAGATTGATTGTTCACTGCCATATACTGTAGATATACTCAGTTGCCAAATCAGTCGCATTCGTTTTTCCACATGCATGTTTTTTAATTTAATGGTATCGCTTACAAAACATATCCTCACCAATGTTGACAGTTGACACTACCTATCATGTAGCCATGCAGATATTCAGAGGCTAAAACAGCCAGTCCGTCAGTGGACTGCTATTATCAAATCAGCAACTCTATCCTTCATTCTCTCGCACCGCTATCAAGTTGGTGGCAAATGGGTCCACGTATTCTGGTTGGTTCAGTGTGTGTGGTGGAGCAGGGGGATCGTTTCTGGCCGTGCCACCGGAGAGGAAGAGAGAGAGACTTGCAATAATATCCCGTGTCCTGATTTAATGCTTGGCAGTTCAGTGAATGTACTCTAGGCTGATGGTACAGCTCCATTTGGCAGCTGCATTTGGCCCAGCCTGGCCTTCCTGACACACAAAGACCAGCGTGCGGTTGTATTTTGACGTTGGCACCACCTTTAACTCATTTGTACTAACTAGTAATAGGCATGTTTCATTCACCAAGCCTTTCCCTGAGGCCTTGCTATTAGTGTGCTGCTCGTAGCTATTCATGAGCAGTAGGTCTATCAATCCAATTGCAAGTGAAGCAAAGAGGTTCTTTATGAACCGAATAACTGTTCAACTCCTAGCTAGTGATTGTGGAGCCTCTGAACAAATTCATTGTTCTAAATGCTAGCTACACTAGCCTGAGGCATCACTGACTGAGTTATATGATGAGAAACTACTCTGTAGTTTGTACATGTAGTGTAGGCCTACGCTCATTGGCTTCACTCTGAGATAAAGGGGGGGTGGGGCGGTGTTGACTCAGGTCGTCGTTACCTTTCGCCCTGCCTCATTGTTGTGCAGGTTCATCAGCCGGCGGGCGTTCTTCTCGATCTCCCGGGCGTCCACGAAGCGCCGCGAGAACTCCACGCCGTACTTCACGTCGGCCGAGCAGCCCCCCCACCTCCAGCCGTCCTCCCGGCCGTGGTAGCCCTGCTTCTCGCCGTCGCAGCCGCACTGACTCAGGCTGCCCCGGCTGCAGGCCGCGGTGATGGCGTACGCCACCCCGGCTGCCGTGATGGCGTAGGTAAACGCGGCCTCCCTGCTGCCTGGAGGGGGCACAGCAGAACATGGAGCTGGGCAGAACATGGAGCACAGCAGAACATGGAGCTGGGCAGAACATGGAGCTGGGCAGAACATGGAGCACAGCAGAACATGGAGATGGGCAGAACATGGAGCACAGCAAAACATGGAGCACAGCAGAACATGGAGCTGGGCAGAACATGGAGATGGGCAGAACATGGAGCACAGCAGAACATGGAGCTGGGCAGAACATGGAGCACAGCAGAACATGGCTGGGCTTCAACCACAAAGAAACCAGGTGTCCCTTTAACTTCAACTTCAGACAATGAGTCCATGGATTGTCTACATATATAGACCTTCTACTCGTGTATAATATATAGATTATATCATATATATATATTCTTGTTATAGCGTATCACTAACCGTGGACTCTTTCACTTGATCTGCTTTAAGGAATATACTGTACATTGAAACAGTACTATGCATATAGTGGTACATTTGTTAATAAATTAACTC
This sequence comes from Percopsis omiscomaycus, assembly GCA_027575585.1. Lineage (NCBI taxonomy): Eukaryota > Metazoa > Chordata > Actinopteri > Percopsiformes > Percopsidae > Percopsis > Percopsis omiscomaycus. The sequence continues at coordinate 4,362 of JAODLI010000674.1, read as the reverse complement.
CATGTGTTTAAGATGAGTTTACTTTGTTACGCTGCTGATATCCTGATGGGCCAGTTCGCTGCCGGAGGAGAGAAGAGTGTGGCTTTGCAGTGTGGCTTTCTGCTGGTAGACTAGGGAGGTCTCACTGAGTCATTTCTCTCCCCTCTCTCTCTTATTAGACAGCCTATACTGAAGGGATCTGTGTCGAAGGCTTAGCTGGCATGATCTTGTTCTGAACGCTACACGTCACTATTTTCCCCAGGGAAACAACACACACTGTGTTTTTTAATGCCGTGGGCATGAAATGAATTGATTGGCATTAGCATAAGTCTGTGTAAATGGATATGCGTCCTCTCCAATCAGGATAATGCCGGTGCGTCATTCCCCCCCCCACAGCCGTGAGCATTAGGCTAATGCGTGGCGTCCTCTCGACGAGCTCACTCTTGAGAAAACGCTCTGGGCCTGCGGTTACCCTGATCCATAGCCCCAAACACACCCAAGTCTTCTCTCATCAAGCTACATCCACTGCCCCGTTCTGCTGTGTTGTGTGTCGAGCGTTTCTGAAGGCATCGGGTCTCCGCGCTAGGATGTGTTTGGACTGCAGGCCTCCACTGTTGCCCTCGGGCTCATGGAGCTGACTTCAATTAGTGGTTAGAGCGACTCTCTCTGGCCTTTCTCAATGCTGTGTGAGTTCGTTTGCTCGACGGGTCAACCAAGGAGTCGGTGTGGACGGTGGAGGCAGCAGGGTGGAGTTGCCATGTTTTAGGGGTGGTCGGGAACGGGGAAGCGATGGCCCATCGAACATTATCCTCGCTAAGATTCAGCCGAGATGCAGGAAAATCCCGTCTCCAAAGTTCTTTGTCTTCATTTGGCTATGGCTCTGTGTGTTATTATGCATGATCTACCACAGTTCTGGTCCAGTCAAATCTAATAGAAAAGATGGCTAGCAAACCTTGGTGCAGTGTCCATTAGCACTTGTGCACACTGTGAGAGAATAGAGTCATTTCCTCTGGCCTAAAGGAGAGATCCAGACTGTCTATCTGTTGTCTATAGCGGGAAGTGATTGTTCCCAGAGCTGCTGGATTATGCATGAATCCAAACCCACAGAGAGACCGCAACATAACTTTTATGGCAGAAAGACAATTTATGTAAGAGGTCACATTAGGAGTGAATAGGCTTCTGTGAAAAATAATAGTGGGAGGAATGCTGACTAAAACCAGAAATGTGTGTGTTTCTGTGTTTACAGATCACTTCGATTTGATAAACAGGTTCTCAGAAGAATGCAGACCCTGATAGGTCTCCCACAATCTCTCTTAGAAAATATCTCGGGTCTCTGGTCTTCGTATCGGACAGTTTTTCCGTCACAATGGATTTTGCAGATTACAATCACGTGACACGCAACGACAACCAGAATGAAACCCCTACGGAACATTAGGCTTCGAGTTTCAGCTGTTTGCTGTAAGTGTCTAATGTAGTCTGGGAATTCGTTGTGGTTGCTGCTTGAGGCAGACCAAGCAGAAATGCTTTTCAATAAAAGTTTCGCCACCCATCTAGGAGGCGATTTGATGCCGGTTAAGAATGTGAGCCACGACTTTCTCATTCCTTTGACCACAGTTGTAGTACAATGTCAAGAACAATGTGAAAACAGTGGTTCAGGCCTGTACTTCACACCACAGAGCCGACTGGCACCTGAACTGTTCTGGCCCACAAAGACGTGGTTCACATTGTGCAGTTCCTGTACTTAACAGATAATCAGATCGGCGCGGTTCATTTTGGTCCGGTCAGGCCAAAAGCCAACGACCCAGTCACAGTGAAGTTGACAGCCCTCCAGAGGAGGCCTAAAGGAAGCCTCAACAAATGTAACATACATCGGCTCACACTTACAACTCCTCCATAGGATTGTTTCAGAAGCCTTGTTCTCAAACAGAATGCCCTGCCCAGCCCCGTGTAAAACCAAATGTATAGTGAATTCTGCGGACCCCAGCCGTAAACACTGACTGACCTACTCTCAGCTCTTGTCCGAAGACAGTTCTCTCGCCCAGTGCCGAGCAGTTCCACCGACTGTACCGGAACTGGTACTGGCACTCATTGATGCCCAGCTGGGCGCCTTCGCCGATGACGATGATGGCATCGGGCCGACTCTGGCACAGAGCTCTCTGGCGAGGGGCGAGCCCTGGTATCTTGTTGCAGATGATGTTCGCCCCCAGAGCAACCACGGAGGACAGCGCCCTAGCAAACAGATAGGCAGAGATCACATGACATGGCTCCATGAGTGTTGGTCTACCTCACAGAATGAGACAGGTTGCATGTATGGGATGGGAAGGCAACAGTAAACGCGTTCTGTATAAGGGCATGTTGCACAATTTGCGGTAGAGGGACATGGAAACATAAAGAATACAGTGGCTAGAAATATGGGCCATTATTTACATTCTTAACCACTAGGCACAAATATCTATCCTTCCCCTCGTGACAAATTTGACCCGGCATCCAGTTTCCATAAAGAATTGCTATATCTTGTGCGTTTGTCCTGACAACAGCCAGTGTATGGATTAGGAGACAAAACACAGTCAAGTAAACACAGGACCACATGAAGAGAGAACAATCTGTAAGCTTAAACCGTTCCCAAGACCACACCGTGTGCAATTGAACTGATTTTAATTTAAACATGAAAGAGAACCATAGTCCACTTTGGAAATGGCTCCAAATCCAATCCATTTCTCTTCTGACCTAAAGCATGTACCACCACAACTATTTTAGGTTTAAGGAACTGCCCTTGTTACCAATGAAAAAGCCATGCATGGTGCAGCAATCATTTCGCTCTGAGAGCCTGGGTTTTTAATGTCATAAGAGCTCATTACAAAGACTTAAAGCATGCAGGCCTAGGCCAGAGAGTCATTCTACTCTTTTCCATATGCTACTTTCCAACTATGGACCCTGTCTGACGAGGTGCACGTGTAAAGTGGTTAGGAAATGCGTAACGCGTAATGCGTAACGATCGTCTTAAAATCTATATAGCGTGGAACAATTATTAATTAATATATGCCTACTTAATCATATGTATTTTACTGTATATATAGCTCGATTCTTACGAGACTTTAGTATAGTTCAAGACCCATCCTTCTGGATAATAGTTTGATTAGATTAAAGCACCTTGGTTTGTGCCCTGGCTTAGTTCCTCTCTCTACCACATTTGGTTCACATGTCCCCCCGGGCTCTGTTCGGCTTTTGCGAAAAGACATCACGACTATGAACATATTGGGGGCAACTAAAGACCCCCCTCTAACTATTTACGCTCCCTTGAGAACACGGTATCCCTCCGCCAGGTGCGTCACTTCTCCATTCGCCCTTCCAGCGCGCAACGAGACCAGCTCGCAGAGTGTTGCCCTACCGCGTGTCGCCCGTAAACACCGCAGGCTAATACGGCAAACCGCAACAAGTGTGTTTAGAAAGGAGACGACCTACAGGTAGCTACCGCTGGTGAGGATGAGGAAGAGTAGCGGGTGGGGCGCCGACGGCAGCGCACTGCGAGGCAGGCTGACCGGCATGGCCGCACATTGGCCGCTCATTGGCCGCTCATTGGCCGCTCTCTGTCGAGTTTCCCGAAACGACGCGAAGCGGAACGATTGATGATGATGATGATGATGCCCAAGTACTGGATATCCGCTCGCGTCGCAGAAGAGCGGTCTCTCCCCTCGCGACGGACACGCCGGTGCGTCAGTCCGTGGGGCGGCGGTTCGTGTCGGCGAGCGAACCCGTCCGAGCGCCGAGTCCGAACGCCGAAGCGAGAAGCGTCGTCCGTCGGCGGCCGACTGGACTAACGCGGCTCTCTGAAGAGTCTGTGGCGGCGTTGGCAGGGTGGGGAGACCCCTCTCACGGGCCCAACCCACGGGACGGAACGGGGGTGTGGGAGAGAGTCTGCGGGAGAACCTTCCACCCCTGCGCCCCCCACCCCCTGATCCTCCACCCTACTGTGGCTTCAACGCAAACACACACACACACACACACACACACACACGCACACACACACACACACACTCACCCCCCACAAACACACACACACACACACACGCACGCATGCACAAACACACACGCACACACACACCCACCCCCCACAAACACACACGCACACACACACACACACCCCACAAACACACACACACGCGCACACACACACACGCACACACACACACACAAACACACACACACACACACACACTGGCCTAGGTGGCCACGGTGACTGACGTGCCAAGACGCATTGTCCAAGTTGGAAGAGCATGGTTCAGTGTCTGGCTCAAGGGCACTTTGACCACCAGGCTGTTGATGTACGTGATGTAAAGTCAGTCCTGCCACCAGGCTGTTGATGTACGTGATGTAAAGTCAGTC
>JAODLI010000673.1:0-11845 GCA_027575585.1 Percopsis omiscomaycus | reverse complement strand
ATATATATATTACCACAACTTTAATATAACCACTGACAACCTCAGGAGAATCGTTCGGTCATATATTGATGTTACCCATCAATATATACTCCCCGTAGATTTTAGTGCATTTGTCTGTGTCTAAAAGAATTTGTATTGTATAAAGCATTATTTCTGTCTGAAACTATTGTTTCAGACAGCTAATCCCTACTATGTGTCAAATCTCCCCATTCAGATTAAACTAAAACTGATTAAGAATTTTGACTGATGAATAAATAATTTTTTTACTATCCAACATAGTATAATTATCTTAAATATTAAAAATGTCATCTTGAGACATATTCATATCCAGTTAAAAGTTATTACGAAGGAAGGAAAAGAAAGGAACAAATTAACAAATAAGTACAAACGAACAAGCCGGAAGTAAAAAGGTAGAAGCAGTACAAATAAAGTTTAGAAGGAAAGTAAGAGTGAACAGTGAGTGGAGTTTTGCCTTCAAAGGCGTTCCTCAATATTTTACAGTTCTATTAGGGAGGCCGGTGGAGGTACTTGGTGGAATTGGAAAGGTCAGAATATCATTAGCCCCTGCAGAGGAGCGGGTCTTCTTGAAGATGAGCCAATATGATGAGATTTAAAGCTTAGCCATCAGCACACACACTAGAGAATTGTAAGGGCAAAAACAAATCTAAAAAACAATGTACATTTGACACAGGAAATTAAAGTCAAGAGCTCAGTTCTATTCCCAAAACATATGCCTGCAGTCTTATAGATGTTCTTTAGCAACTGAAAAAGAGAGAGCCGTAAAGCACGACAGCCTATTTTTATTGCCCTATGGCCTACATTTTGGACAATTTGCATCTTACCCGTTTCCATTCTATAACACTGTAGGTCTGCTGTGGTTAGCTCTGGTCCACTTATCCATCTTTAAAAAGGCCCCATATCATTCCTATTTCAAACTGTCATTTTGGACAGAATTACTCCCCATCCGAGCTAAAGCAGAATTACTCCCCATCCGAGCATTTCAGTTGGTGTTGCACATTTTCCACATGCTCTAAATTGATTGGCTATCTGACTGAGCGCAGGGAAAAGGCAAATTGTTAAAATGTAGAATCTATGTCACACCTGCAGCCAAATCTGACTGGTTCGTCTTACACTTTTTTTCCTAGAAATCTGTCTTAGCTGTTCAAATCAGCTTTTTTCATGTTGAAGACAATGGACAGGTCTGCATTGGAACGTCTTTGGATTGTGTGTCCTGAACGCTGCCGATAAACTTAGCAGAATAGAGTTGAACGGAACACTCGCCAGAGGTTGCAATATGACAAACAACCCTCTCAGGACCCTCTCTTTTCTGCAGCATTTTTAGACAGATATCTGTATATGTATTTTTTCTATCAGGACAACTGCTCATGTGAACATAGTCTAGTTGACATGTTAACACAAACTTTGTCCAGCACTCTAAAGTCCTTTCAGATAACACAACTGGGGGAAATAAATGTACAAGTTTACAATAATATCTAGACATTTGCAAATCTCTTATCTTTGCAGGCACTCTCAAAGAAAGGAAGACCAGCAGGGACATACAGTAGGCAACTGCATGTGTCTGCTTTGTATTTCTCACATTACGCATTCTGGCAGAGCTAATGTTTCCCCTCACCCTTTATCCCCTCCCCATCATCTTGTTATTTTGCCCTAGCCCTCCTCCATCACCCCCCCCCCGTCAGAGATAAACCCCAAGGGTGCGTTCTGATGTGGGCAGAGATGCACGCACGAACACACAACACACACACGGTGCAACGGCGTCCCAAGATCAAATCGTCATCAAGCTCCTATTTGGCCTGTGTGCGAATTATACCGAATATATGGACGAGGAGTAGCTGGAGGAAGCCGATTTGCACACATGGAGGGGGGCCGGGGAACAGTTGCCTCGTGTATACCATAACGGCATGGGACAGCTCAATCAGCAGTCGTGAATATGAACTCCTCCAAACATTAAAACCAAAGAGCGTAATCTGTCTCTATGTAATCATGTGTCACTCCACTGAGCAATGGGGAGGGCTAAATTTAAATATTTGTTTAAGTCAAGTTATTTATTGCTGTAGAATTTATTTAAGGCATTCATAAAATCATAAACTTTTAATCTTAAATTAAACACTACAACAATGTGATTCTGAAAACAATATGTACACATTACATTTTCCATAATAAAACATCCCTTTCATAGCTAGATATACAGGAATGTTTAATGTTACAAAAGACATTTGAAGGTGTAGCGACGTGAACTGTAAAGTTCACCGATAGTAAATTATAAGACAAATGCCCCTCAACCATGTCTGCCTACCAGAATTGCCTCTGCACTCCCTTGCTGATTGTGGATTAAGAGTGGCATGCGGAATTTTCCATCAAATCAGCAATGCACATTCCCATTATGCTTATCACTGACAAAGTGCATTGCAGGCTGTTTGCTTGGTCAACCGGCAAACTGCATTGCCAGCAAAAGGTAAGCAAGGGCTCTACCATCACATATTAGAGTATCTTTACACTGCTCATATAGGTAGCTTGCTTAGCACTGAAAATCCCCTGCCTGCAAAGGCCAGATAACCCAAATCCCTCTGCAGTGTTACCTGTAGATCAACTGCACATATCCTCAATTCCAAATATACCCTACTGAGAGCATGACAGGAGAAGAGGTGAAGCAGGCAGTCCCACATTGTGAAGGGGAAAAAAATCCAATGATACCCTTTACTATGTCTGAAGAGTACGTTGGAGTCATTTTCTTTGCTATTCAGCTGTAATTGACCTGCTTTTAACATTGAAAGCACCTGCCAAATACTAACTTCTAAAATCAAAGCTGAAAGCAGGGAACACTCAAAAATCATTGGAGTATTGCCCCCATTGGAAAGTGTGTGCGTGTGTAAGAGGAAATCTCACAGAATTTTCAAATCAGTGGAAAATATCAATTGCAATAAGCGGATGTTTTAAAAGAAATGCCCTAGTCATTCACACTGTTATCCAGACTAGCTCAGACAGACTGCTGTGAAAACTGACCCTGTAAGAAGTAGTTTGGCAACCACAAGCAACACTTCAATGGAAAATGCAATAACACCAGGGCCATGCAAGCTAGAACGTGGCTGATCTTTACTAACAAAGATCAATGAGACAGAAATCCCCCACAACAACCACAGCACAAAGAGGACAGCTGATACATATTTATAGCAGCAATTGAGTATGTAGCTCGTAGAAAAATATCCTAATGCATCAGATTGCCTATAAAAAGTAAACCCAATGCATTTGATTGTCTGTGTGATTAAAGATTTTTTTTTCTCTATGGCAGCCTATGAATGCTACAGAAAGGTAGCACTATATGCTGGTGAAAATGCACTTCCCAGAGACAGAAGGAACCAGCCTTAGAGCCAATGTAGTGTTTTCCAAAAGATAGTATTCTGTTCAGGGGACCTATTATGTAAAACTCACTTTTTTAGTGCGTTCAGTGTTTGGGTATCTGGAGTGTCTACCAACCCACAAAAGTTGAAATAAGAAATTTCCGTCAGTTTCTTTTTGTCAGCCTATGTAATACATGTGTTGCAGCGAGCCTGATTTCTTCGACTTGTGACGATACATTGCGCAATGTTACCTCCCCCACCTGTGAATGCCTACACCCACTGCTTGAGAACCACTTTCACACGTGAGCCATTGTTATCGCAAGCATTGTATCTGCTAGCTGAATCAAGGAATCACCATGAACCGAGGTAAACACTGCTCTGCACACAGCAGCATCTTTAAATCCACCCCCAGCTTCAGAGAACAGTAGAGCTGAGTGGATTAATTGTATTTTTGACGGCAAAGTCCCAGCTGCAGTTGGCTAAAAACTTTGTGTGTGCTTTTTGTGTGGCTGTCCTCCACCACAACCGATCTGTCGGGCGGCTCTCCATGGCCTGCTTAACGCTCCAGTTTTGTGTTCCACCTTAAAATGATCGTTCCTGAACCGGTTAGAATTAAATTGACCAAAGTCACAAAAATTCTATGATAAATATAAAAAGGTGATAAAAAAGGAGTGTGAATTGAAAAGGAAGGTGGTGAATTGTCACGCGATTTGATAAACTAGCAGGTGGTTTGATAACGTCGCGTCATTTATCATCGCTTGTGCAATTTGTGTAACTTCCGGTCAATCCATTGCTCCTCTCTCCATTCATATTGTCTACCTTAATGAAAGGCTGGCCCGCACCCACAAGCATGTTAACACACTTGCACCATGGCGAATGTGAAATAAGTCCACTGAGAACGATTTTATAACTTCCACCCCTCATAAAAAAAGAAGCCTGTTGCTCTACATTTCCCAGTATCTACCTCGTAGTTAAAATTAGGATATCTGCACTATATGATAACCTTGCTATGGTAGGGTAAAAGATGTGGGTGGCAATGCACGGCCCAAAGCCCCAAGTAGAACTGCTTTTATAAAGTTCGCTCCATTAGGCTCATATTCTGGTTCTGTGTGGGTGAACTGAGTGGTTTGCTGAGGGGGCCGTTTTTCTGACCAGCAGGGCAAGCCATTCATTTAACTTATCGTTAGCACTGCTGTATTTGGCGAAGAGCTGAGCTGTCAGTTTCAAGCCTTACCTGCAACTGGTCCTATTAGACTTTACTTGCAGCTTGCAGTGTTGTTTGTAAATGACTAAGCATCACATGACTAGCATTATTTTTTTTATTACCTATCGAAAGTATACAGTAAGTGTACTGACATAGAAATAGTCTAAATTTGTACATTTGATGTCAAATAAACACTGGTATCAACCCTAGTGATTGTAGGACATCCACATGGTGAGTATTCGCCAGGGAAAAATATAAAGGCAGCAACCCAACAACTATTAGAAGGCACAGTCTGACCTTTAGCTTGACTATTGCAAATAACAAAGACAAACAAAGGGTAAACAAAGCAGATAAAATCTAATCCCAATAGGTCATATCTAAATGGTACTGTTGCTACTGCATGCACTTTACCCAGGCACAGGGCTACGCGGAAAAAAGGGAAAGGAGGAGTGAGAAAGGAAGAGCAATAAAGATAGTGTCAAGAAATAGAATAAGTGGCACAGACAAACACAACCAATATGGCCACTGCCGTCCGCCAACTACAATGTTAAGAGTGAAGGCAGGCAGAAAATGGTAGAATCAATTTTGGTGAAAAAAAAAAACTAAAACAAAAAAAACTTGAAAACAGAGAACCCGCTGCCTGACAAAAAGAATTGTCAAATCAAAAATTCTATTATACATTTCTATTCTTCCATCCAGGGAAGCTCTGTGGAGCATGCCCACTGCTGGGAGCTGTTATGATAACGGTACATATTAAGTAGGCCCAAGTTATGAATTGAGGAAAAAAGAAAGTTTGAAGAAAAAGTTGTCACTCATCTTCTATAGTGAGTAAATATTTCCATAAACTGACACTGGCGAGCAACACTGCTCCGCTAAAGTTCCATGAATGTAAACTTTGGATGCTTACCAAAAACAACAAGCGGCTCGCTGCATCTCCACAGTGCATCTGGTGCATATTTACAGTGGTAAACAACGGAAACCCGGAGCATTCACTATCCACACTATTTTTTACTTTAATAATGGAGGTCCCACGGAAGACCTTTTAGTCATGTCGGGAATAGATGAGGGGGAAAAAGCATCAAGGATCAAATTAAGTCTGCTGTGAATGAAACTGAAGTGATTTACTTTGTCCATATTAGCACATGGATAAAATAGGGGTTTTACCCCATCCAAGCCCTGATTATAGCTGGAAAATGCATGATTAGTGTGTATGGAAGGCCAAAACCGAGAAATAAAGACGCGCTTTGAAAGGAAACCGTGCTAGTGTGGACATGGTTTTAGGCTGGCTTCTTTGTCTTTGGCTGGTGTACTGAGCCAAATAAGAATATGTGCAGTGTGGAAAAAAAAGAGCCTACAGAACTGCTGTGGGTGTGGGTAGGCTGGCAGCCAGCCAGACTGATGAGCATTAGATGAAACCTGGGGTCTCATTAGGGAGAATTTGTTATTCATTTTGCCCAAGTAAACACATTTAACAACTAAAGCCAAACAACCTTCCATTTGTTTAAAAAAAAAAAAAAAGAGAATATCTATTTATCCATCTACATACATTAATCCACTGGATTTTCCGATGAATCAGGTGAAAAAAGTTTTTTGTACTTAATGATATATATTTTATTATGACTACACAGTACATTTTAAGAGCAACTCAACATACGGTATCGGCCCGGGGGGGAAGCTCAGCTGCTATTGAGAGATCAGCCATGCAGAGCCCAGATAAAACACAGCAGCACACCATACAGCCCAGCAGGGCTAACAGCTGTATGTCTGAGTTTAGAGGGCTGTACCTAGGTTGTTTTATTACTTTGGTTAAAACAATGCATTGCTACATAGTAAGGTATTGCAATGGGCAAAAATAGGAGGAGAGTTATATGACCGTTTCTGTGAAGGGTTCTATAAATATGCATAGGATATGATAAAGCAATGACTTATTATAAAGCAATGGCTTTATGACTTATTTTTGATTGTAATGTAACACACAAAAGGTTTTGTGAGTGTTGAAAGTATTTTTGACGTTTGAGATAATGCCAAGGCCATTTCGAGACCGAGTTAATTGTTATGCATCTCTCCCAGGTTGTGACCCAGGTCCTATCTGAATGGTCATGACCAGGGATTAACCCTTGTTAACTGACTTGGTTTGAATTGACAAAAGAAGGGTTGAACATTGGTCTAGTAACCCAGGTCCGATCCTGCTCATTGGTTTGCAAGTGGTAAATGTCAGGGAGAACAAACAGGATGTGTGATCTGTACGTTCATTTTCTTCGTGTTGAGGCTACAACCTTCGATTTTAAAAAAAACGCCTAAGGGCAAGAAAATCACGAGGCAGCTTTAATCTCCCAAGTTAAAACGCAATAGTGAAGGCAGCGCGTGTCAACATTATTCAGGGTCAGAGAGGAAAGATCGTCTCCGCATTATGGCTCTTATTATTGCACAGCATGCAAGTTGGCACAGGAGCCGATAAGCGTATAATATATATTCAGTGGCACTGATGTAGGTGGGTGTAAAGCTATTAACTTCTGAAAGACCTCAAAAGCACTGATTTTAAGATTACAGTTTTAGACAGTGCAGGTCATTCTAATATAGTTTTGTACCTTTCCAAACTAAAAGACCTTTTCAATCTGGCTCCTGTAGTACTAAAAATCTTTCATAATAAGAAAATAGAAGTCATACCCCACCAAAAGATATTCCTGTGTGTAATGGTTAGTTTGAATCAGATCCAATTATGAGTTATGCTCCGAGCTCTCTGTATACACTGTGCAGGGTCCGGGAAGGAAACTTTGCTTTTCATTAAGCTGTCAGAAGCCAGAAGACGGGCATTCTGGAACACCACAGAAATATCCGCCAAACCTCTGTACTGAAGCTACCACAGCCGCCAGAGCCAAGAGGAACCATTTCTCTGCAGGAAAACAAGCCTCTCAAAAGCAGATACACATGCATGCACGCAATCAGATAAACATCAGAGCTTCAAAACAACATTTCTATGATTTATAGTAGGGTTTAGATTACACTGTGGAGAACCTGAGTGACAGAGGCACGGCCGGAAAAACTATGGGGGAAAACAAAACAGCAGCAATGCTATGCTTGTCTAAACACCTTATCAAAAAGTTTAAGCATATGAGATCACATTATTAAAATGAGGGACTCCAAGGTGGGAGCCTTAAAAGCATCCTCAAGGAAATTAATAAAGCATGTTTGCGTCCAAGCACTGTTATGCTGTACAAATCTGCTATGCAAAAACATGTCGATGTCTGTTTGGGCATTTATAGGCTTTATTGATATATTTTCTCACGTCAGTATTTTAAAATGTCTTAGGAATTGCAATACTACATTTATGAAAGTGCTAATGTCAGGGTACGAATGGCTTCAATGTATCCTAATTCAGTATGTCATTTCTTTTTTCACTTATTTTTTTCAGTTTACTTCAGGAAAAGTAACAAAAAGGCACAGTGATGTTAATTATCAGCTCAGCACTTCCAAGACGTAGACATCTTTATGATATTACGGTTTACAATCTGGGTTTGTAAATTTGGAAGAGAATTATTAATGTTCATAAATATTTATTGAACTGCATATGACCAAAGGAAACGCAGTAATTAATCCTGGTGCAGTATGGTTTTCAAGCAAAAGCATCCTATAACATGTCACATCTCGTCTCTCTGGTGACTAGATTATCTGGTGGCAAATGCAGGCCTTCTTTAAGATTTGCATGTAATCCAATATATTCACCACAGTGGGCCATGGAAGTGGCCACATTGCAGTGTAAGGACTAGTTTCATAGTTTCAACTAGTTTTCAATTAGCTATACAATTCTGAATAACGACACTGAGCAAGGGCAGTATTATCTGCATGCCATTAGGCATAACATAGATCATATACAGACAACAGGCTTCTTGATGGAAAAGCCAAGCAGCTTCCCGGTAGTTCAGTCAGAGTATTCCAATGGGCCACAGCACTCTGAACTCCATAATGGTAATATATCCAGTGTTTCCCAAGGAATTGTATTCTAAGGGGGGGTTCTGTTCACTGAGCTCCAAGGCGCCTCTTGTTCTGAAAGTGGCGCTAGTGAGCCGAACACACATCGGGCAGTATTGGGTAGTGTCGATGAAGAAGAAGCTTTGCATGTGAATTGACATGGAGAGAAGAACAGCGGAACATATATGTATATGAAATCATATATGAAATCTACCTCCATAATCTTCTTCCTCTTCTATTACTTGGCGGCTGGCACAATCATTCCTCGCGCGCATGATCAATTTTGATCGAGAGTGGGGACGAAAATGAGGGGCAATTCACAGATGGGTCCGTTAACGTGTTAACGTGAGGAGCTAAGCGAATCAATGTGATGCGGCCGCTCCTATCCGCTTTAAATCTGTGGCGGTCAATGTTGATATTGACAAATAAATCAATGTATGGGCAGATCTGCAAATTTACTTGGGTGGCCCGCCCAAGTAGAGCCTATGTATGGGAAACACTGATATTGGATGGCAAATTTATCTCTTAAGAAAATAAAGAACCAAACAAGGTTAGTTACAAGGTTATTTACTCCCTCCATTAAAATCCCTCCATTTGACACGTTTTAAGACATCTTGTACTTCATTGATGCCCCAAAGGCAAACCCAGGTGAGCAAATAGAAGAAAGCAATTTTCAATCAACAAGGGCTACTAAACTGTCATTTACCTCAGAGGTGCCTTCCTCCATAATCAATATGTATGCTTCATCAGTGCTTAAAAAAAACAAAAAAACACACAAGACAACTCCCAGCAGGCACCTGTTGAACGTTCACAAGAAAGTCGCACTTTCTGGCTTACGCAACACAAACTTAACGGAACGTCTAGATCAGAGAAAACTAGTAGTTATAATTCCCTGGAGTTATACAAATCTGGCTGGTGAGCTAATGATGTGCCAGACTCATGCGGACATTAGCTAAAGTAAATAAATACATATTATATACTAACACTTTCAACTAAGCGCTTATCCGTTTTCAAGAAGATGACAATGATAATGAACCTGAAATTGGTGACAGCATCCCTGCAACCTGACATCCAATCTCCAGACAGTCTTTTGTCCTTCCAATGAACTCCAACTGCATTTTAAAAACCCATTCCAAACCCCCTTTCAGATAACCTATTGGATACCTGAGCTGAATAGCCTAAAAACCCAGTCTATTCAAATTCGTCAGTATCCTAAGATCATATCCTTGAGGAGCCATGAGAACAAAACAGGCGGTGCTTTGAAGCAGATGAGCCCATAAAAGGATTTAATATTGTGTTGGATACAAGATTTACCATAGTATCTGATGAGGTGTCTACTCTGAAGCGTGATGCCGCGCTACAGCTGGGCAAACTCTCATTCAGCTATAATGCAGGATTTTAAGCACACAGACTGAATAGGTAGGATAGATGGGTGGGTAAAATGTGTGTTTATAAGTATGAATTCAGTGTTTTGCTTGAGGACACACAGACAGGAAGTGATGTACCCACAGGCGTAATAAGAAACCGCCAAGGAATACCAACAGCACTGAGCCTTACCATTTGGACTCAGGAAGAAACATTGGTTAAGCAATACATCACTCAATGTGCCTATCCAATGCAATTGGAGAGCTTAGCTAACCACTGTTGACACAGCTTCTAATTGGGTGGGAAGCCTCATTAGGAGCTTGAGACAGCCCGAATTGATGAACAAATAGTTCCTATTAAAGTGTATTGACAGCTAGAGAGGACAGGTAAGGGCAGTAGCCAGGCTAGACAAGCCAGGTACACGGTAGAAGATGGAGAAATCACGGCACTGGTTCAAAATACAAACAGACACAACTGATGGTGGCCAGTAATGCCGTGCTGCCCTGGCCTTGATTTGACTCCAATGCCACTGTTGTTTTCTCATTTTCTCTTCTCCTTCACATTTCCTCAGTCCTTCATTTCAGTGCAACACAAGAGCCACTGAAAGCAGTTTGCTCCAAGGTAAACTGTCAAACCAATAAACCCTGAGACAATCTCTTCTAAACAAAGTTTATATCTAAACTTTGACAGCAGTAAAGAAGAAAGTTGGGCTGATTTAGGCCTTGGATACAAAATGATACTTAGTTACTGATGATTCCCACTTGATATGATACTCAGACCATAAAATATGCTTTTAACCATATCTTTAATAGGCTAATGAGCCATCAATTTGTCGGATTAACTGGCAAATTTGCAGTTAGTATTCATGGTATATAGTGTTAAAAGAGGGTTGTGTTAAGCTGCTTCTGATGGTCAAGGTTAAGCATGAAATGGCTCATTCGGTTGAGGTTGGGATAAGATATAGATAGCCGTTAGGGTAGGACATCAAATAGTTAAGGTTACGGGTGATTTTGTTAGAAGTTTTGAATACATTCCATCATGTTCGACAGTGATATATAGACCAATCAGAGTTAGGGCTGTCACAATTGGCCCAAAACTACGTTCAAATATCTGTTTAAAAAAAAAAAGGGGTTCCAAACTGGGCTTTTTAAGATTGCTTGGAGTGCAAATCACTCTCTCTGCGACCGAGTTGGGTTGTGAACTCTCTGAACACGGTTGTTGAATTGTTCACTTGTTTCAGATTGACTCATATCTTTTTCAATTAATGAAAGTGACGCGACAACTAGTGAGGCAAACATATTTTTTTTCCGCAATCGAATATACATTTTCACATTGAAATGTCTTTTTTTTTCCTGCCTTAATTTTTTTACTGGCAATAAAGTATTTTCTCTGTTCCCTGTCTGTATCTAATAATTTTCTGGATACAAGTGTAACATTTTTGTATTTTCTGCGAGAGCTATAGCAGCCTGGCCATATCTCATGGGGAAGACAGTTCTGCAGTGACATTTGGCTCTTACAAAATGAAGGAAAGGCAACGCGTGACCTGTGAAAGTAATTGAAACTGCCCTCCCCTGCATGTGGGGAACAGGGAGGTGTACCAAGCATGGAGACAGTCTTATCAATCAGAAGTTCCAGTGCTCCAGGGAGATAACATCACCAGGGCACCATATACCAATCGATGTGGTAGTTCTTTCAGAAAACATACGACTGGGTGGTGCTCATTGAAAATGTCAGCTGTGCTGCAATAAGGTTGTTTTACAACAGCCAATCTTTAAACAAGGAATGACCAAGTCCTCTGAGTAAATAATCTGTCTAAACAAAAACAATGCAATGTGGACAGGAAAGAGCTCTGGCAGCGGGTACACACACAAACACACATTAGGTGGTACCTCTGGCCAGCTTATTCCTTCTTTCTGCATGAAGTAATTCTTCTTAAACTCATAATAGG